>RCWM02000190.1:1850000-1968454 GCA_003667255.2 Euschistus heros
TTATATATATATATATATATATATATATATATATATATATATATATATATATATATATATATATATATATATATGTTTCATTCAAGGAGATTAATATCTAGTTATTATATTAAAAAGGCATAACTCCTCATTTGCTTTATTCATTTACTACATGTTTCGGAGCTTGTCATGTTGCTCCATCTTCAGGTTCTTACACTGTGATATTCTCACTGGTCATCATCATATGATGAGCAACATGACAAGCTCCGAAACATGTCGTAAATGAATAAAGCAAATGAGGAGTTATGCCTTTTTAATATAATAACTATATATATATATATATATATATATATATATATATAGTTTTTTTTTTTTTTTTTTTTTTATTTAATGTTTTTTTTTTTTTTTTTTTTTTTTTTGGATTTAATTTAATTTTTTTTCCTGTAAAAAATGTTTGCTGTAATTACTGAAGCATTTAATTTGTAAATAATAGTCCACACTATTGTACTTTTAACTGTGCATCATTTTTATTCTTAGGGCTCAGTAAGTCCCAGAATAAAGTTTATTTTTTCATTTCATTTCATGTTCCCTTGCTTTCAACTGAAATATTTTTTTTATTTAATAAGTGGCATATCTTCCGTAGTCCTGAAGTAGACCATTCCATCAATTATTTGTCTATTTCAGTTGTAAAATTTTAAATAGATTGGCTACTAAAATAAATAGGATAGAAGAGGATTGAATAATACAAGTTGTAAAGGAAGTGGTCTCGGTGAGGCAGCTTTAGCAGTTCCCAACCTTCTACCTTCTCCCTCCGACCTAAATGCTATTAAATTAATTATTGAAGAGGGATTCTTCTTCAAAGTGGATAATTAAAATTTAATTGAACTAATACTATAAATAAATTAATATATTTTCATTAAACTTTACTAGGACGATGCAAAATAAATAATTATTGAGTTTAGAAAATAATAATTTGTATTGTTTTTGAAGTTTGTTTTTTTCATAATTCTTCTATTATTTTTTCTCGAAATACAGAAAGGAACAATCTATTGCGTAGGCAATTATCAAACCATCGTTACCAATGACTTAACGCTGATCAGTAAGTTATTAACTGTGAGTTATCATAATCAAGCAATAATTGACATGAAATATGCTATTATTGTTGACCTCAGAGCTTCGTTAGGGGTAGTAAGAAAATAAACATTCCAAAAGTCTCGCCCCTGGGGGGAGTGGAGAGGGTTTCATTTTTGGGTTTTTTTTTATTATATCTCGAAAACGGTGAATTAAAAAAAAAAAAAAGTTTTAAATTAAAAATTACCTTAATTTTTGTCAAAGATTGGTTCAAGTGCCAAAAATTGTATACAAAATTAAAGTAAATTAAATGATCTATAACTTTGATATTTACATTTTTCTGAGAAACGATGCTAGAATACACTAGAAGCAAATGTTTGACAAAAAGTTATTTTTTTGCGAAACTTATCGTTTTTCAATAACGATATCGCGTTACAGTATTTAGCGAAAACAGTCGGAAGTTCGACAACTATGTATACAACCAATTTTATAGGAAATTTAATAAGTTTAATTTTTATTTGAAATATATTTTTCTAGAGTCAACTGTTTTCGAAGTATAATCGAAAAACCCCAAAATGGGACCTTCTCCCCACCCCCACCGTTAGCTCACCTCCCAGAGTTTTGTATGTTTATCTTCTATCTACTCTTAATGAGGGCCTGAGGTAAAACATAATCGCATATTTCATGTACTCTACTTTCCTCATTTCAGCATTCATTGACTGGACTATAATTTAAATATATTTTCTTCTGGTTTTATCCTTTTTTAAGAATATTAATACTACTAGGAAACTATTTTTCCTTTCAGCAAATTCTTCTTTTTTTTAGTTACTAGCCGGTCTTTATGAAATACAGTGGACCCTCGTTATACACGGGTTAGGGGAAAATGAAACCTCCCGCGTTATAGACGTAACCGCGGTATAACGAAGGCAGAAGTATGAATTATCGGGGGTCAAAAAATAATGAAAATGCACTCTGACATAAACTCGGGTAACAACTAAAGGAATAATAAACAGTTTTTAAAAAGGAAGTGAAGGGGATTCTGTGAACCAAGAAGGCAAGAATAGAGACAACGTACGTTATCTAGGTAGGTTACCGGGAAGATATTCAATGGACATTGTCTAAGCAACACATTTCGGCTTATTTCCAGGACGATACAAGCAATGTACCCACTCTTTCCTAAAGTTTTTTTAAAATTCTAATAAAAATCAAACTTTCAAAAGTTCTAATATTGAAACAAAAACAATGAAACCTGGTTAGACAATCGTAATTCTAAACGTCCTATTTAGTTTTACTTCCTACGTTAACAGCCAGTTATACTTTTTTCCTTTACTAATTCCTTTTAACGTTCAGTAAAATTAGGAATGTGTTATAAAAAAAAAAAAAAAAAAAAAAAAAAAAAAAAAAAAAAAAAAAAAAAAAAAAAAAAAAAAAAAAAAAAAAAAAAAAAAATTAACAAATGTAACTTAATTTTCGGAGTTCCCTTTTTCCCAGAACTTATCAAACTTCGGAACCTTTTCGTTTTCTTCTCTAGTTTTTATGACTCAATTTTCTAATGAATTGTTTTCAAGTTTTCTATTGTTGGTTTCAAAACCTTAATACGATGTAACCTTATTTTTTTATTAATTTTAATTGAATCAGGATCGGGACCGGAGCTTGACCCGCGTTATATCCTAATCCGCGGTATACCGAGCCGCGTTATATCGAGGGTCTACTGTAATTCTTTATTGCCGAACTACTAAAAGGGATTGCCTGTTCTTTCACCTTCTATCCACTTATTCGTAGAACACAGAAGAGCTATTGCAATATATTGTTCGGTTAAAAGTGTTTCACATAAAATATTTACGAACATGGATATTGGATTTATGTGAACCGTTGATTGTTCTGTTTTACACTAGAGGATGGTGTGTAGGCTTCATACAAAAATATATGAGACATTTGGATGTTTATTAATAATAGTAAATTAAATTCTTTGTGCCTACGATAATTTAAAAAAATGTATTAAGGCATGAAATACTTAAATTTGTTCCTTTCGGTGTGAAAGTACCTACGATAGTTTGGGATAAGAGCAATTCATTAGCTCCACCAGACCACAGCATGAAGAAAGTTCTAGGGAGGTGACTAACGAGATTGATAGGCGTATTATAGACTGATCCATGTTAACTGATGTGTTTAAATTGTAATTAACAACTCAGAAATATCCTAAAACTTTTGAGTTCAATATATAGAATCAACGTGTAGTGTAACGAACAACAAGTGAAAAACAAAGTAAAATAAACAATTAAAGTTATATAAAAAGAAGCCGTAGCTAAAAATTAAAACCAGTATCAAATATTTATAGGAAACCAAGTCACTCATATAGGAGTGTTAACCTTGAGTTACTCAGAATGCACTAGGGCCACCATTACCCATAATGCCTATTAGAAGTTATAATAAACAGCTGCCGTTATTGATAAGAATGTGTTGTTATCATTGTAAACACTTTGTAGTGCTTTGTTAACAGATACTGTAGAATATATAAAGAATATTAAAATGTATTTGCTTTTGTTACAGCTGAGTGATTGACTTGTATCAACTGCTAATGTAATTATTTAATAGTTAATGTAAATAAGTATTGTAAATTTCATTTAAACCTTTCAAACGGTAGGTCCTAGTGACAAATGTTATGCAACAAAAACGGCTTTTAATGGACTGTATACAAAAAAATTACCGTTTCTTAAACAAATATTTGTATTATTATTTCTTTGATATAAAATACAATTAATACTCAAAGTATAGTCCATTATTATCTACCGTCATCACCCATCTGCTAGCCTATTGCTCGATGCCACGCTGATACCAAGAACGTAGATACTTTATACGAAGATACTTTCAAAGAACTATTGGACAGCATTTTCAACTTCCGCGAAATAATCAAATTTTTTCCCTTGAAGAAAATGAAAAATGGATCGAAACAAGTGTTAATCCGAAAGTACGAGGTCTGTACTATATGGTGAATGAGGCAGGATTTCAAACCCATGTAGTTCTGTAAACTTTTCTGCTGATTGTTGAGGAGTAAGTTCGTGAGGGACCAGTCTACAGGTCTTTTCACTTTTCCCACGGAGAGAAAATGGCGACTAACAGTATCTTTCGAAGTTCGCGAGTACTTGTGGACAGATTTGACTCAACAGCTTCCTTCAGAACCTCATCAATATCCATTAATGGCCGCCCGGAGCCCTTCTTCCTTTCCAACGTCGTATCTCTACTTCTAAATTTTTCAAACCAACGCCGCGCAGTGCTCTCTTCAAGAACACCTTCCCGTTCATATTAAATAATTTCACGAGTTGCTTCAGCGGCTATTAAAATGTTTTTCCAGTAATGTCTTAAAATTACGAGAATTTCGTAGGACACTGTCATGTTTCTTCTTTGAAATACATAACTGAACTGAGGCTTTTTTTTTAAGAAGTCAAGTGTTAGTAAACAAGCTTAGAGAATGCTCTAAAGGGATTATTAAGTATTAGCAAATAATAAACAGCGTTATGATATTTACAGACTTTTAAACTCTGGAATTTGATAAAACGGCCATTTTCATTTTATACGCCCTTATTAGTAGAGATACTAGAGACCCCCAGCTAAAAGACATACCCATGTCAATGAGATTTTGTTTTTCTTTTGATCTTAAAAATTAATCTGATTTCTGTCAGTTTTGATTGAAATAAAACTGGAATTTCAGAACACATCTATCATCTCTGATTGATAAATTATTCTTGAAATATGTAAATTGCTAAGCCAATCCGAAATACTTGGAGGAACATTAATGTTTGTTGGCCGAGTAATTAATTGACTGTTTCCGGAATTGATGGAATTCTTACGAGGGTCCATTCGTTTTAGAATACAACAAGGAGATACAACAGGGAGTACAACAAGGAGCAATATTAATTATATCTGCGGTGGCGGCGGACTTGAGGTCGGAAGTTCATCCCCAGCCATCAACCGCAGGGCTCCTTTAACTCGCAGAACTGATTGTCGAAATGCGTTTATAACGGTCTTATTCGATTCTCAACAGATTAATATTTCAAAAAAAAATTAATAATATCCATATTATATTTAGATATGTAAATAGATATGCTGATTGGCATGATGAACTCTGTACTGTGGGGCCCAAATGTTTCACGAGAAACCAAGAAGAGGATTTTTCACTCCTTTTTTTGAAGCAGTAATCCTTTATGGTTCGGAAATGTGGGAGGTTGGAACACGAGAAACACAGAGCTTACAAGCTGTCGAAATGGATTTTTGGAGAAGAAGCTGTCGCATTTCCAGAGTTCAACGGGTAACTAATTCTGCTATACGTAATATCGATAAGGCGGAAAACAATATAGTTCTCACCATTCACACCAAACAGCTGCTGTGGTATGGCCATCTAAGAAGAATGGAGCCAGAAAGATGGCCAAAAAAGATATTTGACTACGCCTCGGAAGAAAGACTAAAGAGAGGCCGCCCAAGGAAAACATGGGTTCAGGTAATTGAGGAGGTAATGGCGGCGAGAGGATTAGAGGAAGGAGATTGGGAAGACCGCGAATACTGGCGGTCTAATGTATTGGGTCTCGGTATATGACCAAAGGTCGTCAAATCCGATAAAAAAAAAAAAATAATAGATATTGATTGAGGATAATTATGCATTCTCCTATACCAGAAGAGGGTGGCCTCAGAGGTCAGGAAATCCTCCTGATAACACCCAGTATTTTTAAATTGGGTAACCTTAAAAAAGGTAAAATCCAGGGATTGACTGGGATTCTGGTCAAATAACATATTTTCACAACCATTGGAAGAAAGGACACAACGTTCCCAATTACTGAACCTATTACCATCGCTGGTTGTTATGCCACTAAAATATTATAAGCATTTAACCTTCCATCGATTGTGCCTAATTCCGTAACACTATCGGTCGCGCATTGTACATAGTACAACCGTCTGTTTTTTATCCGTTTTTGTCCAAATTTTGTATTAAATCTATTAAATAAACTATTTCGAGGAGTAAATAATCCTTAGCTATGCCGTCCTTAGGATGGGACGTAAAATGGGGGTCCCGAGCCTGTGCGATGTCAGGTACTCGTTAAAGATCCCTATTCTAATTATACCTGGATAGGCAAAATTTAGGACTCCCACCGTAGCATCGTCCGATTAGCCACAGCAGCATAAAGTGACGTTAAACGAAATAAACAAACAAACATAAACTATTTCGATCATCCTACACGTAAAGTAAAACATAAGTAAAACACATATGAGGTACGCATGATGATATAGAAGGATCAATACAATTAGGATTGATGAATTAAATGCCACTTCTATTGAGATTATTTTATTTGAAAACTAGTTTCGAATGCTGAACATTCATCTCTTTTCTAAAACATACAAAAAATTTTTCAACACATCAGTACTATGTTACATTGATTATATATACTAAAGTTTTTTTGTATATTTTTTAGTATAAAAAGATAAGACAAGAAATCAAGCATAAGAAGACAAGAGGGTAAGTGCCTATGCTTGATTTCTTGTCTTATCTTTTTATACTAAAAAATATACTAAAAAACTTTAGTATATATAATCTATGTAACATAGTTCTGATGTGTTGAAAAAATTTTTGTATGTTTTAGAACTTAAGATGAATGTTTAGCATTCGAAACTAGTTTTCAAATAAAATAATCTCAATAGAAGTGGCATTTAATTCATCAATCCTAATTAAAACATATGTACAATATATTACCGGAGAGAATAATATTTTGAAGGTAGATAAAAATATGTTTACGATTGAAAATAATAAAAAACAAATTTATAACAAGATAAACTTTTATTTACAATATTACAGTCAAATATAATTATGTGCACGTCTAAAACAGTTGGTTTTCTGAACATTTATTGTAAATATTTTTTTTTTTAGGTATGATTTTTACAAATAAAATGTAAAAAGATATCCTCTGGCTGCCCCCTCCCCCCCACCCAGCATTTTTTCATCACTACCCTCAACATATGTTTTAGTATCATGATAAGGAACGTTATCTATTTCTTATTCTTCCTCGGCTAGCTCTGCAAAATTCGATGAATATAATCTTATTTTGTAGGTTTCGAACTAATCAAAATAAGATAAATAAAAGTAAAAATGCAACAGAATCCTTCTTACATTATATCGAAAACAGCTGATAACCGAAAAAGGAACGAGAAAAAAACTAAAAACAAAAAAAACAGAACGAGAGGGGTCGCTTGTTGTACTTAGAGCAACACTTAGGACTAAATATTTCCAATCAGGAAACTATCCCTCCAACCACACTGAAAAATTACTGGGGCCAAATAGAGGAGTATCTCAAGGAATAGCTAAAGCCAATTTTCCGGGAAGCTCGACGGAAGCGAGAGAGAGAGAGAGAGAGAGAGAGAAAACAAGTCGAGTGTTACAAAAAACAACGGCGCGACCGGTGGTAAGTTAAGGTTGATGCTTTGCGCAGTGTTTCAGTCCTTCAAAGAAATTCGTCAACCAATGATTAACGGAATTATTGGAAGCCTTAGGTTTTCTTGTATGGTAGTATCCTTGGCCTTCTCGGGGTTAATTCGAAGAATCCTAAATATAGTATTAAATAAAGTAAATATAGTTCGGAAAACATAAATACAGTTGCACGTCGATTACTAAAAACCCGAATAAACCTGACCAAACAGCTCTCACCATACATTAAACCTATTATTAAAACATTCTTTTGAAAAAATTCTTTGATTCCCATAAAATCTCAACACATAATACATTCCATTCAATCTCCAATATAATACATTCAGAATAATAATATACATTCACATTTATATATATATATATATCATATCAAACATTTATCCGTTTATATATTACACAGAAATAGGGACATTCTATCTACCTGTACCTGGGAATACGACCAGTTTTGGAAATACCAACCCTCTCAACCCTTACATATTTTCAAATATTCCCCAGGTCAGTTGTGTACTAGTACTGTTATAATTAAGTAGTTGATACCTATGGAATATCTACCAGTAACATTGTAAGTGGTTTCCTACTCCTTCATATTTTGTAATTATATGTAGTTAATTATATTATGAATATATAATAACATGTATTTATAATGTAGCTAAATATATGTTTTGAAATAACATCTATAACTGATATAATTTCATTGTAACCTGTTTTTTCAATGTAGCATGATTATGAGATTATGGTTGGTCTCGAAACGTCACCAAAATATTTGTTAATTACATGTATGATATTTTTGTGTTTCTACTGGAGACTATAAAGTTATAAACGATGCGAACATTGCCGATGTTACTCGAATTCTAACAGAAGGAATGATGGGCTTGCCCGACTAATCGGCCATCTTAACAGCCGATAATGTTTTCTACGCTGGCTTCCTGACAAGATGAAAATTTTCTATGGTCTCAAGAAGTTTTGTTTTGTTTTTATTTAGAACTTTCATCTTTGATTTGCATAAAATTATTTTACTAATTTTTATCTTCAGAGATATTTAGGTATCAGATATATAAGATAATAATCTGCTAGAACACTTTTTCAAAACACTTGCAATTAACAATTAACAATAAGATCATAGAATAAAAGAAATTTTAATAAACTGACATTTAATGTTAAACATGAAGTTTAACAGTAAAATATATTTTTAAAATACTGGGTAGAAGAACCTACACACACGAAAGTAGTTCGTAGCCTGTAATGCGGGGCTGTCACCATCCATTCTCACAGCAATTTCAACCTCTCCTCGGGAGTAAAGGAAAAAAAAAGAAAAAAGAGTACTCTCTTCAGCTGATTGCGTTATGGGGCTCTCACAACCGATTTCTTTTCTCGAGTCCTCATCATTCCACCAGTATTATTCTTACAAGAACTGTCATCGTTTGTCATATTTTCCTAGATCGGTGGGTTACCAATATATTATTTTCTTGTTTATAACATAACAAAATTAAAACCACTGATAGTATTTTTAGTATTTATGAAACTGTGATATTTTCTGCTCGGAGGTAAAAGTCACTTAGTGCAAATTTTTCCAAATTCAACAAAAAGTCATTGTGTGTTGATATTATCATTTCTTATAAGCATAAAAAGCCACCAAGTGAATATAACTGCTATATATACACATTAGAGAATGAAAAAAATCACTATATAACTATCTGAGAAATTTTTATTGAGATTATTCCCGTTTGAATACTAAAAATGTATTTTGCTACTTAATTAATGACTTTTATCTCCAAGCAGACGATTTATTCTAAATTACATAACTTTATAAATAGGCTTTACCTGTCAAACGAAAAAAAAACAACATTAAAATACATTCAAGCATTGTAAAAACACATTAAACACACTGCCTTTTTATGAATGAATATTTCTTTATTCATGAATCACTATTTATACCTTCTTTCGTGTTCCACTTGTTTAAGTTAGGCGTTCCTTCCTTCCGTTAATTACTCCGAAGACTTTCCTTCACTTTTTGGTCTATAACTTTATTTTATTTATTATAAGTGCAAAATAAATGTTTATTATTTCTTATTAACACTCGGCCGGTAATATTTCCTTCACCACACGTGGTAAGCTTCGCGAAACTCCATACAAGAAGACTTGCTAAGATTTAGTAGAAATAATTAAGTCCTGAATTACTGAGAACATAGGCCTAAAGTAAGAAGGGAAGATTTGAAGGGGGAGAACTCCAAGTAAGTGCCATTACATCCAGCAACAGATAGCGAAGAACAAACGAGTCCCACAAGAATTAGTCCCGAATGACTGCCGAAATTACGACCCTCTCTCTTCGTGCGTAAAAAGGAAAAGCCACTTCTGAAACACGTAGTCCTTTGTGACGTCCATGGTTATTCTACGCTTTGAGGCTGAATTAAATCCCAGAAAGGATTGGCTATAAATTAAAAGTTTATTTATAATTTTGATTTTGAAAAATCCATTTATCAATCACCCTGCCTATTTATTTTTATGTTTACAATTAGTCTATTTAACAGATGGATAGGATTCAATAACTTGCAAAAAAAAAAAAAAAAAATATTTTGGAGCTCTTCAGTTCGTGGATCAGTTTGACAGTTATAAGTTTTAGAATTTGAAATATAAGATATATAATCATATTTAAAGTGATTTGTATACATATATAAATTACTCAATGTTTAGTAAGGTTCTTGAGGTTCAGTCAATAAATAAAAACAACTATTTTGACGACGTTTCGAGACTATATTGTTCTCATAATCATGTCCTACAGTGAAAAAACAGGTTACAATAAAATTATAAAGTTATTTCAAAACATAAAGTAAGTAAAATAATCTTTAAAACGTTAAAATAATAAAACGTTAGAAATTAGTTAAAAATATCTATATAAATAAATAAAAACCACTATTTTCGCGATGTTTCGAGACTATATTGTTCTCATAATATATACCTGTAAAAAAACAGGTTACAATAAAATTATATAAGTTATATACGTTATTTTAAAACATAAAGATAGCTACAAAATAAATATATAAAAACATGCGTTAGAATAATTAAATACATGTAATTACAAAATATAAAGGAGTATGAAACTACTTAGAATGTTACCGGTGGATACAGTATTGGTATCCACTACTGAATTATAACAATCCTGGTACAAAACTGAACTGGGGAATTTTCCAAAACTGTTAAATTACAATATTATGTCAAAAATTGAAAAGAACTACTCACCAGTAGCACTTCATAATTCTACATTAAAAGATATCCTATTTTCAGACGACTCGGAGGATTATCGGGAATGGTCTGGGAAACAAGTTGAGAAATTAGAGGATTTGAGTGGTTATGAAGCTTACTATGAAAGGATAGGTATCTGGTTTGGGCTAAATCAGAAACATATGGAACATTAAGATCTTTATGGATAAGCTTATTGGTGACAAAGTAAGGAGCATTGAGGATTTTTCGAAGGATTTTGGATTGTAAAGATTGGATACGGGATGAATTGGATGGTTTAGTGGAGCCCCAATGCTCAACTCCTTACGTCCAAATAGTTTTGATAACTATCATGTATATGAGTATTTTCTAATTAATTGGGAGCTTTGATCGTTTGTCTGTTATTGGTATCCACTACTGAATTATAACAATTCTAGTACACAACTGACCTGGGGAATTTCCCAAAGCTGGTGGTATTCCCATAAGCAGGTATAAAAAGGGATTTCCGTATTCCAGTGTAATATATGAATGGAATAGTGATTTATATGATGTATATCAATGTAAGTGTATATTATTGGTCTGAATGTATTAAATTGGAACAACAGGTGTTGAGGTTTAGAACGTCTGATTTTTTTGTTTATTGCACGATTTTTTAAATTTTTCTATGGTTATCATACTGAACAAATTAACAATGAATAATAAAATGATTTGAATAACAATGATGAACAAAATAATTTTAAACGAAGTATTAAAGAAATAATAACCATAGAAAAATTGTGGCAAAACGAAAGAAGCTGATGGGACAAACTTGATGTTAATATAATATAGTTCAGATTTTATAAAAGCTACACTGTATATTTCTCCTTACATCTTTGTATTATAAGCTTGACTCCTAAACATGGTTATCTAGTACTAAGAAACCACTCCTTCAGAATTGTTAATGCCTAGAATGAAGCTTCCTGGAAGAAGCCACTGTAAACATATATGTATAAACCTATATAACCTATATAAATTTAGCCAGATTTTGTAACCTAAATAGAGCCGATTGAACTTCTTTTTTTTTAGAAGAGTCTGATCTACAATTAAAATAAAGAAAGAAAAAAATTTATTTATAAAAATTTACAAAATGCAAAAAAAAAAAAAGTTTTAAAAAAAGCTTGTTTTAAAACTAACCATTGGTAGCACTTATAAGGGTTCTATATAATGAAGTACTATATTAGAAGTTCCCGAGGCCATCTTCTTTTCAGACGCTCGGAGGGTTATCTGGAATGGAATGAGAAGCAAGTTGTGATACAAATGGATTTGAATGGTTGTGGAGTTTGCTATGAAAGGATAGGTATCTGGTTTGAGCTAAATCAGCAACATATGGGACATTAAGATCTTTATGGATAAGTTTATTTGCAACAAAGTAAGGAGTATCAAGGATTTTTCGAAGGATTTTGGATTGTAAGGATTGGATACGGGATGAAATAGAACGTTTAGTTGAGCCCCAAACCTCAACTCCAAATGTCTAAATAGGTCTGATAACTGCCACGTAAATGGGTCTTTTGTAATAAATTGGAAGGTTTGAACGTTTGATTTTATGCTTAAGATTATTTGACGAAGCTATCAAAATTCTGTAAATCAGGATAATGCCAATAAGTTATTTTCTCAGGATTTCAGTACAGTTAAAAAAAAAAAAAAATACATTCAGCGGATATCTCATTTTTAAAACAAAGCTCCGAGTGTTAATTTTTTTTTTTTTTTTGTTAATCATTTCGCTTCTACTTAAGTGCTTCACTAATTTTAAAGCTATCAACTTTTTGGGTTGCTTTAGGGTAAGGAATAATAAAGTGGGCCAATGTTATAACTTGAGAGCTTGAAATTTGAATTCAATTGAGGCCTCCAATTTTCCTTAAAATTAATTTTACTTTTTATTGAATCAGTTAAGAGGGTTTAATAAATCCTAGTCGTGATAAATTCATTTTTTTTTTTTTTTTTTGGTTGCTCCAAATTTATTTCCCACAATTGAAACTTTCACTATTTGTCACTCCGGTTTTATAATATCACTTTAACAAATAGCGATTTAAATTCATGAGACCCTTAGAATTAAAAGAACCCTTACACTATGATAAAGCCCCAGTTAGCGGGCGTATAATTGAACTCAGTTATTTTAAATAGAGTTGTAAGAGTAAGATGGTTGAAGTTGTAATGGCCCTCGAACCCTTTATTGTCTAAGTTTTGAAATATCACTTCATCCGAGCGGCTGGAGTTGAACTTTGGGCGTTCATAACAAAAGAAAGTGTAATAAAATATACTATTTGTTAGTTCTCCGTTTTTTTTTAAATTTAATGCCAGCTACAGACCTTACATTTTTGTGGTTGACTCTATGAGACTAGAACTAAATGAAGCACAATTTCAAGTGTACAATCATTTGTCTCTAACAAGTCTGTTCTTCTACGAATTCGAAAGTTTTTAATGAATTTCTAATTTGGAGTATTGGAAAATAATTTATAACTAATCCCTGAATAGTGGCCACCAACACACATTTCACTAGGCTAAAACAAAAATGATTAAACTAGTAGAAGGTGTACCTCAAGTATTTAAGTTCCCATTCTCGATACAGTATACACAGCTGACATTACAAACCATCCATTTTTACAAATGAATTACTAATATAACATTAATAGCACCGAAATAAGAACCGTTAGCCAACCAAGAATAGCCGAAGATGACTACTTGAAAATATTTTTTGCAAATTAAAGCTAATGAAAAATGTGAAGATTTTAGCTTATTCATCGTAGATAGCTGTAAACATCTGTTGTTAGAGTGCCAAAGACACGATCATTTTCGAAAGAAATACCTAAAAGACTATATAGTTCAAACAGATGATAGCCTATCTTTGGAAAATATTTTATCTTACAATATTATAGAAAAGATAAATAACGTCTTCCTATTTATTTTAAATGTTTTAAATGCTAGCAAAAAGTAATTGATTTATTTCTTTTGAATTAACTAAATAAAATATTGGATTCTATTGCAATTGCTGCTTGTCACCCTAGACTATAATCAATATCGATTATTATAAATTGTAAAAATGTATGTTTTTATTTTTATTTTTATTTTATTGTTGTTCTTTTGTATATATCATTATAGCTTGTACGAAAAAAAAAATATATTTTTTTCGTATAAATTATTATAATATGAAGAAATGCTTTTTCTGTTAGTGTTAATGATATAACATGTAAACCTCTTCTTCTATTTGCATTTATTGTTTATTTAATATTATGTAATTATAATTGTTATGTAATTATGTAATTATTGTTATTGGCTAACTTAATTGTCATAAAGTTTATACTTTTAAGCAATCAATAAAAAAAAAAAAAATAAGAAGAAGAAAAATGGTGTCGAAACTGTAGGATTAAAATAAATCTAAACACTTTTTTTATATCATCTAATTTAAAGTTACAACTGTAGAAAATATATACATCAAGTAAATGTTTTTATAACTATTACAATAATATGTAAAAACCTGAAAAGCACTACTCATCAGTAGAACTTCAAAACTCTACACTAGAAGGTCTCATTTTCATACGACTCAGAGGATTATCAGGAATGGCGTGGAAATCAAGTTGAGAAATTATAGGATGTGAGTGGTTATGGAGCTTAGTATGAAAGGATAGGTACTGGCGTGGGCTGAATCAGCAAGATATGGAACATTGAGGTCTTTATGGATAAGTTTATTGGTGACAAAGTAAGGAGCATTGAGGATTTTCCCAAGGATTTTGGATTGTAAGGATTGGATACGAGATGAATTGGATGGGAGCTTTGGTTTTTAGTGGAGCCTTAAAGGTCAACTTTTTTCGTACGTCCTTACTTTTAATCTTTTAAAAAGTCGTTTCCAGGCGTCGAAAAAAAAATGGTAAGGTCTAATCATTGTGATATAAATAGTTCTCAGAACATCTTTATAAAGGAACGGTGTACTTCTACTTACATTTCTCAAGTATGAAATCTTTTAAACATCCATGCACACCAATGCACCGACTACACTGCTATCACTCCAGATTTTGTAATTGTTTGTTGCGCCCATTTCTGACCGAGTTTAAATAGGACAAAAATATCTCTTTGTCAAGTTAAAACTGGATTGTATCCAAGCAGTATTACAAAAACACATTTTTGTTTGAATGATGATTGATAAGTGATGACATCTATTCCAAGAAATAATCCATCAAACTTTTTATTATCTAGAGAAATTATTTTATGAAAACATGAAATCGTGCATTTGTTTCCAGACAACCCAATATACAGAGTGTTCAGTAGATCGTAGGCCAAAGAGGTCCTTAGGGTAGGGAGGTTCATTTTGAACCTATTTAAGATCATTTACTTATATACAAAATCTTACGGGTTTTTTTGTAAAAGAATTTTTTTGCAAAAAATTATCAAACCCAGGCATTTATGCCTTGCTGCTTTGTTTTTACTGATATATAAACTTTTGCTGTAATTACTAATACATTGTCCATGTAAAATAAAAAAAAGATTTGATGCAATAACAAATACAAAAAAAAAAAAGAAATAATAGGTCTAATAATAATATGGATTTGGCTGTTCAGCTTACTTGCAGATTTTTTTTTGGTTTTTTTTTCTACCTAAGTTCCAGCCAAATCCAAATTATATTAAATACACGTTTGTTTGTTTTTGCCTTGAACAAGATTTAACGATCTTCGGTTTTTTTTTTTTTTTTTTTTTTTTTTTTTTATATTTGTTTTTGCCTCAAATTTTTTTTTTATTTTACATGGAAAATGTATTAGAAAATTATTATAAATAAATAAAAAAATGGCATTGGCATATCGGTAAACAACGAAGTTATAGGACTTAAATGTTTGGTTTTGGCCATTGTAAAAAAAAAAAAAAAAATCATTAAAAAAACCTTAAGACTTTGTATATAGGTAAGTGACCTTAAATAGGTTCAAAATGAACCTCCCTACCCGAGATACCTCTTTGGCCAACGATCTTCCCGAATGAATCCATTTTTAATACTTAAAAAATTCCATTTTGATGAGAATGCTCTTGTCCTCATGATAGCTTTATACAAAACCTCACAAAATCCGATGCGAAATTCATGCGAAAACCGCGCCTATAATTATAATTAGTATTCATCACAGCGGATGTTCATAACCGTACCATTACTAAATGCTCTCCCTATTCCATACTTGATCACGAATTGTATAACTTTAGTCGATCCTATTCCCGGACATGAAATATTCAACGATCCGACTAAACGCCATGTAAGCGAAGTGCGAAGGACTAGAGGACAGAGAGGGGGGGGGGGGGGGTATTTAGCGGATGATTTAGACCAATCGGTTTCGATATGTTGCCCCCCCCCCTCCTCCCTTCACTATCACACGCAGCAGTCATCAATTAATCTATTCATGGATGTGTTTTATGTATTATCTATTATGTATGTTGTCTACAGATATCGGGATATTATAAAGTGGTTATTGTATTTATATTGGATGCTAAATTTTATAAAGACTGCTAAACGTTATCATTATCCTTATTTTTTCTTTTTTTTTTTTTTTTTTTTTTTAATTACTGCATCAATTATATGTTATGCCGGGATTTTTAAAGATAGAAAAAAAGAAGTGAACTAAATTAATATAAAGACCTTCCTAAGAAATTTCTATATTTTTAATGTAACTAATTGTTTACGACAGAAGATTTGAATGATCTCCTAATGCTCTAACATGTAACAGCTGTTTGATGAAGATTATTCTAACAAAACAAATGCAAGAGACTAATTCACCATCACCATTATTGAGCATTTTTTTATTCAAGAAAACGGGATTAGGTAAAATGTGTGAGATTTTTCTTTTCCAAAACAACCTATTTAACACCAGACTATGTTGATAACTTCAAATTCCTAAGATGTTGAAGGATATTTGTCATCTGTTTTCATAAATATACTCTCTCATTCTTTATTGATATTTACAACTGTATAGAACATCTAATAAGGTAAACCAAACAGTTATTGACACCCATTTGAAAATATTCATTCTATAATTATAGAAAGAATAGTTCAAAATAAGTTAAATTTTGCAGTATTTTTTTCTTAATTACTATACTTTAAGCTGAACAAGAAAGTTCACGACAAACATTATTCCAGGAATGTATTTTACAAGATAGTGACAATGAATAATGTAAAATCAGTTATCGACACCCTATGGATATCTTTTAAAATACTGAAAGAATTGAAAGTATTTTTACGCAGTTGAGTTGCAGAATTAAAAAGAAATTTCGTTAATTTCTTTTTTTTTTGGTTAAATATTTTTTTCTTTAATTTTTAAGTTATGGTGTCAATAACTGTCTGGTGTAGAAACTGTAAAACTGTGAACCTTTGTAGTAAAAGTTCTCGAGGGCATCTTCTTTTCAGACGCAGAACATAACTCTTAAACCTAAGCCAAAATAAATAAATTAAAAAAAAACTAAAAAAAAAAACAACAACTCTTAAACCTTAGCTTTTGTTAACTGTGGATCTATAATGTTAATCTGTGGTGTATGTACTTGCTTACGGAACACAATTTTTACAATTTTTTTTTCTCTCATTAATTTTTTGTTCTACACTTGTCACTTATCCTGTTACAACAAGCATATGTAATGATTTTATGCAAGATAATTGGCATGTCAGACGATGAGGGAGGTCAGGACCCAGCACCTACTTACTGATATTTAATTAAGATGGAACATGATATTTAATAAGTTTTAAAAGGAGTAGATCCCTCAAACAACTTATTTATAGTCTTCTTCGGGTATTCTCTGGCATGCTTCCCGAGGTCATAGTTTGTATTAAGTTGCTGATGTGTCCGTAGAGTATGTCGTGAAGTCTTTTGTATGAAGTCTAGATGCGATCGTGTACCATGGGTATGTGTAAGTCTGTTTGTAATGTTATGTTATTAACATACCTGGGTGATAGTGCAATGAGTCTTAAAAGTTTTTGACTGGAAAGTCTGTATTTTTCGAATGTGTTTATTTTTTAGCTATACTGTAAATGTGTGAGGCGTACGTCCATTATTTAATAAGTTATCATAAGTATTTAGTCTTTGCGTCATTTTCAATTAAGATCGTTTATGTAGAAGCAGATATATAAGTCTCAGTACTCCAGTCAATAAACACATTGTAGAGTGCATGGAATATGCGATAATGTTTTACTTCATAGCTTTGTTAGGAATAGTTAGAAGGTAAACATACTAAAAGTCCCCGCCCCTGGAGGGTGATCTAACGGGGAGGGGAGAAGTTCAATTTTTTTGTTTTTTCGATAATAACTCGAAAACGGTTGACTCTAGAAAAATATGTTACAAATAAATATAAAACCTAATTAAATTTTCTATAAAATTGATAATATATAAATTTGTCTTAATTCTAATCATTTAAGTATTATTCGTTATTGAAAATCGGTGATTTTAGGGAAAAAACAAATGTCACCTCACTTTTTGGCAAACTTTTGCTAGTACCTTCCACAATTGTTTCTCGGAGAAAACGTCAGAATCAAAATTGTAGAGCAATAAATTTACTTTAATATCATGTATACGTTTTTAGCATTAGAAGCAAATGTTTACCAAAAAGTAAGGTAAAAATTTTGTTTATTTCTAAAATTATCGATTTTTAATAACGAATATTCCGAAAAATGTTGGAATTTCGACGAATATGTATATAATTAATTTTGTAGGAAATTTAATCAGCTTTAATTTTGATTTGTAGCATATTTTTCTAGAGTCAACCGTTTTCGAGATATCATCGAAAAAACAAAAATAAATTGAACTTCTCCCCTCCCCCTCACCGTTAGCTCTGCCCCCCAGTATTGGGGTCTTTTAGTATGTTTACCTTCTAGCTATTCCTAACAAAACTGTGAAGTAAAAAAATTTCGGATATTCCATGGACTCTACGTCCCTCATTTCAGCGCTCATTGACTGGACTATCAGTGTTTTGTTCTGTCGAGAGTTAGTGCTAAGTATTAAACAGTGTTGGTCTGTTTAATTAATATTATTGCTTTTTATTTTTTACCGTACTGGGTTGTTAGGACACAATTTTTTTTTGTTTCTTGGTTATATTGAATAAAAAAAATGAGATCTTCGGAAACTATACATTATTTGCCAATTTATAATAATATTTGTTAATTGTTACTTCGTTACTTCGAAAAGGGGTTGGACCCTTTTGGAACCATAAACCAGGAGAGGCCCGGGAGCTATAAACCCAGTTTACTGGGGCTAATTTAATTTATTTAACTCCTTGACTAAATTACTAACTTCGCTACATTCAGTTATCACTCTGAGCTGAAACATCCGAGGCTCGACCCGAACAAAAGACTGAAGGATCTCTCCCAGCTGTCGGGCCACTCTCAATAACAGGACAAGAGACGCTCGATCAGTAAACAAGGGCCCTGCCGAGAGACAAACGGAAGCAGAAGAGAACATAAGGCGGAGGGAATGAAATATCGGCCCCTTGATAAATGAATATGGTCACAATAGGACTTGGTGTGGAGGGGGGGGGGGCGATAAATCGTCGGGTAGCCTGGATCATAAATCAGGTGCTCAATTGGTCAGTCAGCGTCCATATTGCTAGTTCAAATCATTAATTTCATTTACAACTTTTTTCCTCTACATTTTGTTGACCCAACTACTTTCTTGCACAACTACACTAGGCAAAAATCTCAGGAAACACCTACCAAAGTATTACCCTTATACTCCTCTTGTTTAATACATGCTATTGTATGTGGGCCTCTAGTTTTTGGTTTTCAATATATTTTTTGGCGGCCATCCAAGTCAAAAATGTTAAATCGACTTTCGTCTGAGAAAATAAAAGATTCCCAGAGCGATGGAGGGTTTTATACATACACTTCTACAATTTCCAAATGACGCTAACGATACAATTTGCTATTAAATGGTTTCTTCCTGGCCATATAAACCATTCGACCAAATAAACCACTTTTCCGTAGCTTATTTCCAAAAAAATCCATCATAATCCTTAAACAACTGTATAGATCTCGAGATTCCTTTTCCCAGAGTACCCGTTAACGTCTAGTGTCCTCTCTTGTTTTCCCTTGCTTTGATTA
Source organism: Euschistus heros (assembly GCA_003667255.2). NCBI lineage: Eukaryota > Metazoa > Arthropoda > Insecta > Hemiptera > Pentatomidae > Euschistus > Euschistus heros. The sequence goes on from RCWM02000190.1 coordinate 1,869,821, forward strand.
CGGTTGTTTGGATTATGGGGGGCTGTCTGCGGATCTCGAGATGAAGCTGAGGAGACTGATCAACTGTTTCATTAGGTTTATCTTCGGGATTCCAAGGCGGTAACACGTTACCTGCCGAAATTCTGAGCTTGGGTGGCTCTTTCCTAAATTCCGACGGCCATACTTTCCAAGTACATTCCTGTTCCAATCTCCAAAAACCAAAAAACCTTTCTATATTCTTGACCTGTTAACTATGTGTTTCTCTATCCACCTCCTAAACACTAGATCCCAACTTTTTAACCTGCATATTCCCTCACATTAAACCGCTTCCTTTGACAAATCCATCATTCGTGCTACCTCCTTCTGGAATTCCCTACCCACTTCCATTCGTAAAGCAGCTTCCATAACTTCCTTTAAAAATAATTTATTCCTGTACCTTTTAGACAATCAATCTTCCGCAAATATGTCAATAATCAAATGAATACTTAGAATTGCTTTTTTTATCTCTTTCTTTCTTTTATATGTTCATATATATACGATTGTATTTTATGTTATAATTATTATTTCATATATTTTTTTTATTTATTTATTTTTTAATTTAATTTAATTTTTTTTCCTGTAAAAAATGTATGCTGTAATTACTGAAGCATCTAATTTGTAAATAATAGGCCAGGCAATTGTGCTTGTAACTTTGCATTATTTTTGGACAGTAAGTCCCAGAATAAAGTTTATTTTTTCATTTCATTTCTTATACGAGAAAAGTTTGTAGCAATTTTTTAGTGCACGGTTTGTGTGGGACAGTTTTTAAAATTTCCCGCTTAATCAATTTATTTATTTTTGGTGGACTCCCGTTCCGTGGTCTGCTGGATGCACAGCCTAATTCTTAATATATTTTTTTAATAATTGTAGATACTTTACTCACGATTTTACTGGCAATCCTCCCAATTTCGTCTTGATTTCTTAAGGAAACAATTAACTCTTAAATGGCTTTTTGCACTTCCATAATGAATGCTAATCACAGATTAAAAAGATTTCTAATCATAAGATTTTGTTTCTGATCTTTGTCCTTAAAGCTCATAGCGAGTATAATCAATTGCTATTATTAAAATGCTTTGTTTTATTTCATTACATATGTGTCTGCAGACTTTTATTCCCCAGTTGGTATCAAAAGCCCCTAACAAGCAATCTATAGTAGAGTCGTGATATATTTTTTAGAAGAATCTGTTTCGTACAAGTATTATTTGGAAACAGTAATGTGTCGGTATCGAAAATATTCGATTCTGGATTACCGATATCGATTACCGAACGAAAAAATCGATAATTACGCAAGAAATAAATTAGTAAACTACGTATAGAGTTTATTATCTGCAAGAGTATAATATGTAAGTTAATTATAAATCGCATAATATACAAAATAAATCTTTATTCTAGGATAAAAAAACCTTATATACAAAAAGCTATTATATTGTTTTCCTGTAAATATTTATTTAGTCAGTGCTACAGCTTCCCAAGTTTAAAATCGTAATTCTATTTTTTTTTTTAAATTTCCGTTAGCAAATATCTTTAACAATTGCAGTAAGAATGCTTAATTTTTTTACGATAACTGACTTAAATTCTGTAGCAAGCGGTATTGATCTAGTTCAAGGAAAACAGCTCTGTTATAAAATATAATATAATAGAATTTTGAATTTGAATTTTGAAAGATTATATTTGTATGAATTCTTAAGTATGTTAAATTTTTGAAAAATATTTTGCAATCATGAGTTTTCTGTTTTTATTTAATTTTGTTAGGTCAACAAAAGTGATTTTTATGTAATGGGTGTTATCTAAATGAAATAATTTCTTAAAGAGTATAATTTTATTTAAATTTTCTCTAGGCTGTAATAAAATTATATCATGGGGCACCTAATTTTGCTTAGAATTGATTATTTGGTTAATAATTAAATTATTTCTGAGGTCGGTAAAATATAACTTTTAGCCAGGGAGTGTTACCAATTTTCCTATAATTCAGTATCCATTTTAAAAAATGTAGTCCTATTTCACTCTTAAGAAAAAGGTCTCTGAATCTAACATAAAAAATTTCACCTCACTTTAGAATGACTTCAGTGAGGTAACACTACTGACCAGTAACACTGCTGACGCTCACCTAATTTTTCCATGCTCATGAACTTATGGTTACTATTTTACCAATAAAAAACTAAACAAACCAAAGTAGGCTTTTTAAGAAAGAATATAATTGTTATCAAAATTGATTCAAAGACAGTTTTCAGTACTAGCACTCCTGAAATTTAATAATAATACTTTTTATTTTATTTTTTTAAAGATAATTAACCTTTCTCTTCAAGGAACTGGAAGCAACTGCTTTAAGAATCAGAAGATGTAATACTTTTGATGGAAATTCCGTCACCGATATGGAGGTAATTTTTTGGATCTCAAGGTCAGATAGAACAGTAACACTTCTGACAGACATTTTAGTAAGACCATGGCGACAGCTTTATATAGTTTTTATTTTTATTTTTGTTTGCTGTTAGTATTGTCTATTTGTATTAATAAAAAAATATACGGAGATATTGTTCTTTAGGGTGTGCACTTTTTATTTATATTAACAACAAAAATAAAGTATTGTTTTTTTCCAAACAAAATGCTAATTTTCGTTGTCATATTGAGCTGACAGTAACAGTAACACTACTGACATAACATATTAGTAGTTAGAAAAATAATTTACATTTTTTTTTTTTCAGAAATAAACTCTGGAAAAGATATTTCCCACAAAAATTACAAAAGATTTTGTAGAATAGTAAAAAAAAATCAAAGCCAAGATAACATTAAGTGCGAGTGATTTTTTTTTTTTGGCGAAACCGGCAATTTATTTTAGAATGACCCATTTCTCATCACTCCATCCTTTCCCAAACATTTCGTAATTAATTTATGTTTATTACTATCGATAATATCGATAAAATATTAACTAACACGATAAACAAATTTAAAATTAAATATTAAATGAGAATATATTAGAACCTACAACAAGCTTTACCTCTGTCTTCTTAATTCTCGTCGGGAATGGTCATTTTTGAGACTATATTTAAGATATTAAGATGAAAAAAATGAAATATTAAAAAAATAACTAAATGAACAATCACGTGATCCAGCAAGTATTTAACCTTAACTGTCTGAGATAATTAAATGACTTTGACAATGTAAAAATATTTATAAGGTTTTAAGTCACTTAAATGAATGTAGATGTTAGCGTGGAATATTCCACACCCTCCCCCCACTCCTCTCACTCTCCCCCCACCACCTCCCCCTACCACCCTACAACAGGCCCATCTTCATTGCCTTAATTGAATTGCGGATGGGATGCATTATTTAGCGAATGCTCCGATTAAATGTAATCAACGAATTATAATCAAACTGTTGCTTTCGCGCTAATTGTGGCAAGGAGGTAATTTGTTGAATGCCTTGGGTTCAGCTTTTATGACTATTGTTCTCGAGCAGGATGTTATACTAATTGTAATTGCGATTGTAATTGTCAGTATCAATTACCAAGTAAAATATAAACGTTTTCCTGTAATAATAATATTAAGAGATCTATATATATATATATATATATATATATATATATATATATATATATATATATATATATATATATATATATATATATCAATTTATTTACAACTCTACAAATATACAGGGTGAGTATCTCTTAGTATAATAAAAAAAAAAGGATAAAACTAAATCAAAAATGTAGCAAAATACCGCAGACCTCACTTTTCTTTTCCAATCCGTTGCAGATATATTATAAAACATAGACTTTTTTGAGGAAACCTCGTTTTTTTCCATAAAAGCTGTAATATCTCCATTTCGTCAATTATTTTTCAAATTTTGACCACATTTTCAGATTTAGCATTACATTTTCTATAATAGCTGAGTACCTGTAACCTTGAATTTTACAAACTTGGTAACTTTTTTTTTTTTTTTTTTTTTTTTTTTTTTTTTTTTTTTTTTTTTTTTTTTTTTTTTTTTTTTTTTCCCTTCCTACCTTTTCAGGCATACGGGGTTTTTGGCGGCAGCGGGTTCAACATATGGGATTTATGTATGCCGCTGCCGCCAATTAAAATCTTTATTAACAATTTTTACATAATTGTCTGAGGACGTATTTATTTAGGGGCACAATTCTGTGGTGCGGTCTGGCATGCTCAGCACGCTTCAGACCACACCTTCTTACTTTTCTTTTGGTGCGGCCCGGCCATGCATAGCACGCGTTAGCGACCGCACCTTATCTCCTATGGTGCGGCCCGGCAATGCTTTGCACGCCTTAGCGACCGCACCTTCTTTTCCAGACGGTAGCCCGGTCCAGCCCTCCTGGTCCGCCGCATCCGTCCGGTCCACACAAACTTGGTAACTAAACAACAGATTATATCACTTCAACACTCACCGATTTTCGGAAAACCTATCCACAAAACGTCGAATCTTACAAAAACTTGAAAATTTAATTAGCTTTCGAATGATATGTTAAGCGTATTGATTTTGTTTAAATTTCATGGAGAAATTTACTTTAGAAACCGAAAAAACATGGTGTTCTCATTTGGTATACAAACCAGTTATTTGTGTAAATAAAACATTATGGCAATTCTTTAATTAAAATGTTCATTTTAAACCAGATCAGAGGATCTTATGTTATTACATTTATTTTTTTATTATTATAATTTATTTTAATAGATTTTCAATGTAATATTTAAAATCCAATGATAATGAACATGTACCTCAATTTTGCTGTTAGCTTCTGAATGCAGATTGTGTTGAAGAACACTACTTTTTGAGGTGAATTGTATGGGCAGATGAGTCTGTTTTTACAGGGGAAGGCATATCTCTGGTTTGCGCTAAATCAGCAACATATGGAACATTAAGATCTTTATGGATAAGTTTATTGGTGACAAAGTAAGGGGCGTTAGGACTTTTCGAAGGATTTTGGATTGTAAGGATTGAATACGAGTTGAATTGGATGGTTTAGAGGAGCCCTAAAGCTCAACTTCCAATAGGTCCAAATAGGTCTAATCACAGCCATGTAAATAAGTCTTTTGTAATGAATCGGGAGCTTTGATCGTATGTCTAGTAAATTTTGAAGTAGTCTGTAATGACAATTATTTTTTTTGTCACTTTAGCCTTAATATTAAGAGATAAAATCAAAATATAGAAATTCGTATACAATATATGTGCTAACCCCGCAATTACAGAATTCAAAAAATTGTATTTAATTGAAACTAATGTATTTCATTTGTCAAATAATTTAGCCTGCCTAATTAGGATATATTAGAAGAGGTATGTTGAATGATTGGATGAATATATTGAGTAGAATTATAAAAAACAATTATTTTTTATTTTACATTATTTTTTAAAATATTATTTAAATTCCCATCTCTTTCTATTATCTCACCCCCCCTTTTCATTCTGATTTCTTATTAAAATTTATAACCTTTACAACTAAAATATGTTTGTTAATATCAAACATTTACTAATTTATCTCTCACCCTGTACGATGATTAGGATATTGGATTAAAGGATTGTTTTAAATCATGAAACAAACAACTTGATGTAAGCACCTAACATTTTTCATATATCTTTGTTCTCTCTTTCCACAACAGAAGATTTTTCTTGCCTGGAGGATAGAAGCAGGAGAATTAATTGCCCATAATCAATTTTATTCTACCTCAGACCGGATTTAAACCCAGGATCTATGGTATATCAGGTCGCATTTTTGTCAAAGCTGTACTCTGCCCAAAAAAATCTGTGACTTTATCGTTTTCATTTTAGAATTTTTATTTCTATTATTTGATTAAATTATAAAATAAATTAACATAAATGTTAGAAGAAAACTTTATTTAGATAAGGTTTAAAAGAAATACCAACACAAAAAATGTAGGTAAAACTCGACTTAAATGGTATATTCTTGATAAAAAATATTCTTTATTAAATTTCGGATTATTCGACAAATTTTGCACAATTGCTTAGCGTCCAAATAAAATATCCAAAACTTTCATCTTCTTTTGATCAATTAACATTTTCTAATAAAAAGGATCAATATAATTACAAAATAATAATTAGATAACATAACAATTGATGATTCGAAAAAAAAACAAAGTTGAGGAAAATAGTGGTTTCAAACATGACTTTCTTCATTCTGTCAAAACGTTACATTTTAGAGAGTAAAAAAATCAGGTTGCCAGGGCGATTAACGTTAAGAAAACAAAAACTATAGAATCCAGAAAAAGAAATATCCATGAAAAAACAAAATGGAGTACTCTTTCTTCTTCAATATCTCTCATGTGAAAGTAATGATGTCAGACAATTTTCTGACTGCCACTTTCATGTCACTGATTTTTATACTTAATAAAAATGATAAATTATTTATCTTTTTCTCGTAGATGCCATATGTGTAAGTGTTTTTGTGTTTCTCGAATTTTCTAAATATTTTTTTTTAATTTATTTTATTAATTACCGCATCTACTGACATGAGTCATTAGCGGCTTTGTACACATCTAAAATTTTGTCAAGCAATTTACGAAATTTCAGAAATTCGAAAATGTTTTTGTGTATTCTAGGTGTCAGAGTATAGTGTACATGTTTCACTGTCAGAGCTGTCATGCTGTACAAGTTGTACAAATCGGTGGCTCTAGGCTTCCCATCAGGTAACCGTGGGGAAAGCTGAATGTCCTATTCTTAGCCTCGTCAAGATTATTTCTTCTATTCTTGATTTTCTAAAAGATGTTGTCTAGGGCCGGGTGTCTGGTTTAATATCTTGAAGTTTGCTGGGTATTTGGTTCCATTTTGTTTCCTAATATTGAAGCAACTTTGTAACAAACCAAATGTTTTGTATATCCGGAAGCTTTGTTTCCGTATATAACGTGAGGGTACTCATCAACTCATGGTTCTCCCACAGGCGATTGTTAAACTTCCGTACTAGAGCAATTTAAGAGTTGTTGTCAGCTATTGCCAATATTTTCTAAATATGATTTTCCTTTATATACACTACTTCAAAATAATACTGTAATTTTTCATTCTTATCTAATTTTATATTATTTAATTATTAATTTGATCAATGTTGTTTATAGTTCACATCTACTGTGTTTCCTTAAAATTAGTGTACAATTTAAGCCCTAAAACATTGTAAACAATATAAGTCTGATAATATTTTAGCATTTTTTAAATGAAAATATTTTGTTTCAGGTACGTGAATGAATGTTTTAATTCATTGAGCTTTTTCCTCTGCATCAGGAAGGTAATTTGTATTTTTTTAAAATAATTTCTGAAAGTAATAATTATATTTGTGTAATTATGCATTAGATTTTCGAATTATGTATAATAATTTTATAATAATTAATCATATATTACAATTATTGTCATAATTACATTATAATGATAGTCATGTCCCTTTAATTATTATGCATAATTAGCATTATAAATACATTTTTTAAGTTTCTTGTTGTTTGTCTAATAATAAGTAAATGGTGATAGTAAAACAGTCGTGGGGATAATTCAGGGCAGTTGTAGATATTGAAGGGAGGATAAGGAAATCGTAAAGAAAACGAGCAAAGAAGGGAAAAAAAAAAAAATCAGTAGAAACTATTATGACTTTTGATCACGGAAGGTCCATATAAAAAGTCGAGCTATTTCCAGCCTTTCGTCGATACTACAACAGAAGTACCTGCATAGCGAGCTAATAACTTGGAATAAAAGACAGGCTGTACTAAATTTTACACGTCTCAACATCCTTTACATGCCATAGTTCTATTCATATCAAAGTTGGAATATTTTGAAATGAGAATAATTTTATTCAATTTTTACATGGATATTTTTTAACATAAAGTGTTGTCTTGGCAACTTAGAGGTTCTTTTATTTTTCAAACTCAAAAATGTAACATTTTGACAGGCTCTTGTTCCACTGATGTTAATTGAATCTAAAATTTAAAAGAGAATGTTTTTTAATATATAACAGAAGTTTAAGAACTATATTGGTTTTAATGAAAAATTTAGTTTACATTTTTGTCTTAAAGCTTTTTTGGTATTTTTAAAAAACATTTTATTAGCTCTATTAATGTTTTGCTCGGATCGTACGTTTGTCGACAGTTTTTTTTATCAGAAAATCAGTAGATTATAGATGTACATATCCACTTTCTCTTGTTTTTCCAGAAACTGAGAAATTGAGTTTGAGGTGGATTTTTACAATAGTTTTTCACTCTTAAAACTGTAACGTTTTGACACGGTCTAGCTCTTCGTTGGTGTTGCTCAGATTGAAAACAATTTGTTTTACCAAAAATATAATTGATTATATAATATATATAACCTATGGAGATTTTAGTTTACAAGGTGTATTATATAGCAATCTTATCTTCCATCATTATTTTATTTTAAAAAAATACATGATTCTTAAATAGTCGACGTTCCATGGCTATTGCCACATTTTTAAGCCCTAAAACATGGTCGATAAATAGGAAAAAAGTATTTACAATGTGAACTAATATTCATGTAATGTACATTATGTATAATTATGTAACATAATTTTAACGAATAAATAGTCTTGTCAAGTGTATTACATCGAATTGTCATAATTTCTGCAAATATTAAAAATTAAAAAATATACTGTTCTACTACACTGATATAATTTTGCAAAATTTAATATTGTCGTTATTACTATCGTTTAAATATTCTAATTGCCTTAACAACGACAAATCTCTAAAAACATTTAATCAAGGATCACAAATTGCCTATTACTATCACTGACTACAATGAGGTCTAAAGATTAAGGTTAATCTTTAATTTGTTTATTATTAGTGCATAGTGGGCTCCTACTATTTGTGTGTCTGTTTTAAAATTCACAGCTTTATACAAATTTTTTGTGATAAAAATATGTTCTAAAATATTTCTTCTACAATTGTTTAGTAGAACGCTCTTTCCTCTTGTTTGCTCCTCTTCCAGGACACATAGAAATCTAGTTTTAGATCTGTCAGTTATAGATTATCTTTATATCTATTTTGAAAATTAATTTTTTTGTTTCTCAAAAGGACATTCATTCTTTAATCCTGTAGATTCTGCTCCTTTTGGTGATTTCCTAACATATTCCCAAACCCACTGAAAGATACTAGTTTGAGATCTGCCAGAATGTTATGATTTTGTTGCTACTCCTTCCTAGCAAATTAATATTCGTCCTTTTGAAAATGTGTAAATCTTTTTTTTTTTAATATGACACTGCCTCTTTCGGTTTGATTATTTTCCATGATACTAAATGGTAGTTTCAGATCTGCCAGAATTTCGCGATTTTTGACGACCGAACGATATCCTTGGCATCTCCTTAACAAAAAATTAATTTACGAAATTTTGGAAAAGTTATTTAATCATCTTGTCTCCACGTTATTCTCTTCACTGAGTTTCCCACTCAGTGTTACATCCAAATATTTATCACTCCTCAATAACAAGTCCTTATATTCTTCTTGTTTTTTGGATTCCAGCAAACACCTGGAAGCACTAATAACCATGTTTCTTTTTGTATCGAATCCTAAGTTAGTCTTCAAATACATATAATTTCCGAACGATTAGTCTATACGATAACCTGAGTTTATAACACAAGGCCGTTTTAGGAAATAGGCTTCAATATTCATTTTTCATAAAATAAAATGTTGGTTTTTTTATTGTAATTGATTATATTTGTTATATAATATTTGCCACCGGATAATGGCACCTTTAAACAGATCTAACGTTTAGGAGTAGTGATTTGAATAAAAACTGTAACATTTTGTCTACAAGCTGGTGTTCCTCAGATCAAAAATTTGAAGTCAGTTTTCTCATCAGAAGCATTAAATTATAGATACTGAGTTTTAGTTTGAGTTTTTTTCATAGACAGTTTGAGATATAGAATAGAGAAAAAATGTTTAGGATAAAAACATGGAAGTTATTATAAATCTGGAGATCCATTCGTACCAGGACTAGAAAAATATATTATTAATTTTATTTAAATTAAAAAAAAAAAAAGAAGAAAAATCACATACTTGTGGATTTAAGTATAGTTGATTCAAGTGTTCTGTGTGTCACACTACATATTCCCATAACTGGATTTGAGCAATGGAATAAATAATTTCCTAGAAAATTGAAAGATAAATCAATGTCTCTTATTATGAGCTTGATATAAAACCTCGTAACTGATTAACTTAAGCAAAACGTAATTTAAGAGGGCCGTGTTTCGGCACTTGGTTAAAGATTGGTGTTTCTCCAGTGGAGTATAGGCCATATTTGCTGAAAATATGTTCCACTGAAAGAGGGTTTCCGTGTCCTCGTCAAGTCGTAGCCATGAAAGGAAATCCGGTTTTCTTCTTGATGTTTCGGTTAACCATTTAGAATAGGTTGGACTAGAGTCCTTCAGTGGATTAAATGACTTGCTTCTTCAGTTAGCTCCTCCTGCCTTATGCTTCAGAGATCTAAAATGAATATTGAAGCCTATATCCTAAAACGGCTTTGTGTTATAAACTCAGGTTACCGTATAGACTAATCGTTCGGAAATTATATGTATTTGAAGACTAACTTAGGATTCGATACAAAAAGAAACATGGTTATTAGTGCTTCCAGGTGTTTGCTGGAATCCAAAAAAAACAAAAAGAATATAAGGACTTGTTATTGAGGAGAGGATAAATATTTGGATGTAACACTGAGTGGGAAACTCAGTGAAGAGAATAACGTGGAGACAAGATGATTAAATAACTTTTCCAAAATTTCGTAAATTAATTTTTGTTAAGGAGATGCCAAGGATATCGTTCGGTCGTCAAAAATCGCGAAATTCTGGCAGATCTGAAACTACCATTTAGTATCATGGAAAATAATCAAACCGAAAGAGGCAGTGTCATATTAAAAAAAGAAAAGATTTACACAAAAGGACGAATATTAATTTGCTAGGAAGGAGTAGCAACAAAATCATAACATTCTGGCAGATCTCAAACTAGTACCTTTCAGTGGGTTTGGGAATATGTTAGGAAATCACCAAAAGGACCAGAATCTACAGGATTAAAAAATGAATGTCCTTTTGAGAAACAAAAAAATTAATTTTCAAAATAGATATAAAGATAATCTATAACTGACAGATCTAAAACTAGATTTCTATGTGTCCTGGAAGAGGAGCAAACGAGAGGAAAGAGCGTTCTACTAAAAGACGAAAATATTTAATCAATTTCTTAAAGGAAGAAAAGTAATTTGTGGAGGAGAAGCGAAGGGTGTCCTTTGGGCGTCAAAAATCGTTAGACTCTTGCAGATCTGGACTTAGAATCCTTCTTCTTCTCCAAAAGATGGCTAAGAGAGAGGAGTGGCTTGTTCATGAATCAAATTTTGATAAATATTTTTTTTTTTTGTTTAAAAAGTAGAATAAGTCTTTTAAGAAGTGGTAGTTGGTTGAATAGAGGTCTACAAAGATGAGCCGTTGAGGCAGAGATTCATAACTAAGCTCCAACAATTCCGTAACAAGCCTTTAGTATTGATATCTAAATCGACAGGAAACTGCTCGTCATTATCGACTACTTCAACATTTACTAGACAAACGTTTAAACCTTCCAATTTATTACAAAAGACTCATTTACATGGCAGTTATCAGACCTATTTGGACATATGGAGTTGAGCTTTGGGGCTCATCTAAACCTTCTAATTCTTCCCGTATCCAATCCTTACAATCCAAATCCTTCGAAAAATCCTTAATGCTCCTTACTTTGTTACGAATAAACTTATCCATAAAGATTTTAATGTCCCATATATTGCTGATTTAGCCAAAACCAGATACCTATCCTTTTAGTAAACTCCCTAACCACACAAATCCGCTAGTTTCTCAACTTGCTTCCATTCTATTCCCGATAACCCTCCAAGGTGTCTGAAAGAAGATGGCCTAGAGACCTTCTAGTGTAATTTTTTTTTTGAGGGCTACTGATAAGTAGTTCTTTTCAAGTTTTGCATGTTATTGTAATCATTATCAACACATTTACTAGATGTATGTATTTTGTACAGTTGTAAATTTCAATAAATGGATATAAAAAATAAACAAAATAATGTTATATTCTTTTGCTATTCTATGGTTGAGCTTATTGAATTGAAGTTATTTTTAAAAGAAGATATTAACTCAGTTTTTAAAAATATTCCTCCTTTTTTTTTTATTCACGTTTTCTAACCTGCAGTTATCGTTTTAGTACCCAAACATGTCAATAGATAGGGCGAATTAGTTTATATCGAGGACAACTCAAGCTAATGAATTATTTTCTTTAGTAATGAGTCATTGACGGTTTTTTTTTCTTAAAAAACAATAGAATTAGGTCATCTATATGACAACGATAAACAACCGACGATAAATATAAACAAATGTATGAATAAAATTTTAACTTCGGGAAAAGTACGTTAATACACCTGTAACGCGAAAATGTTTCCTCCGAACATTTTATTAAAAGTGAGTTGACACCTTCTTCCTTCAATGTCTTTAATTTTTTAAATTTTTTAATAAAGTTTTTAAACATTTTAAAATAAAACATTGCAATTTGTAAACCAACTTGTAAACTTTATTATATTTTCTTAAAGATTATCCTACAAGGCCACATATATATATATATATATATATATATATATATATATATATATATATATATATATCATATATAATAAAATATAGAATGTTTTAAGATATTAGATATCAGCTGAAGCAATTTAATGACATTTCAGCCTCGGTTTAATGAACTAGCCATGTTGTATTTATTTCTGAAACAAATAAATCATTTCCGAAAACCGAATCGAGATATTTTCAGAGCGGCAGTAAAGCAGAACGATATATCAGTAGCAGATTTATTCCTTGAGATGTTTCCCATTTTCTCCAACATTGCTGGAATATCTCCCCGGTTAATACGTTCGTCCAGTTCTTATTATCCGCTCTTCTGCCTTGTATTCCTGTAAATCCCCTCTCTTCCAAAGTCGTTCTGAAACAGCTAGGAATGATGTGAATATCAATGGGTATTTTGGAAAATGCTGAATAATACTATTTAAATCCTGAGTATAGCGTAGGATTAGTTTCACACTAAAACTATCTTAATCTTCCTAATAATACCTAGGACTAATAATAATCTATCACTCGTTAATTTTGTGAATAGACTTTTAATGAATAATTCTTAGGATAGACAGTGTAAAAAATTAAATATATGAATAAAATATGCCCTTGAAAAAATAAAATATTTTCTTTCTACTAAAATTATTTCGGCTTTCAATTGGTTTTCTTTTTAAACACCTTTTTTTTTTTTTGGGGGGGGGTATTGGAATCTGTCTCATAAAAAAATGTATGTAATGGAGATGATGTTAAATTCATTTATATAATATTCAAACTCACTAAATAAAGTAAATGAATAATTTCAATCTTAAAAAAAATAAATTAATAATTTACTCAAGACACAGTATACGGAAAAAAAAAAAAAATCTTTATTCTGAGATATTTTTGACCCTTAGAAATACAAAAATGGGCAATAAGATAGTACAATGAAATTTCAAAAGTGACACAACTCAAAAATCTGTATTTAGTATTTATCATCATGTTTAAAATTCTACATTTATTTAATTTTTATTCTTAATTTGTATCACTTTTGAAATACCTGTGCTATATGTAAAGCATGAGACATAAATGTTCATATAGATAGAATTAAATATAGATTTTTCAGTATAATAATAATAATAAGAAGAATATAAAGAATAATTAATTTTATAATAACAACTATCATAAGGAGAATGAAAAGAAAAAGAAATAATCATAGTACTAAAAATAATAACAATATGCTCAGGAAAAATAAAGAAATAAAATAAAATGAACATAATCATGATTAATTAATAATAAATACTTAAAGAAAAGAAAATATAGAATAGAGGAGGTGCCACAGGGTTCTTCTATCCCTAAAGCTTTTCACGTCAGGTAATTTGATTAAATTCACTAATTGTTAATCTCTTTGACTGACAGGTATGAGTAGAGATTCGACGCTAAAAAAAAAAAAAAAAAAAAAAATGCATCGTTTTGTTATTTTTTATTATTATTTCTTTTTTCTTTTTTTAGGATTGCTATTGAAAATCAGAATGTGCAGTAAGGCATGGTTTCCTTTCATCTTTTTTTTGTTTATAAAGTACAATAAATGTTTATAAATACAAGTCTTTTAAGAAATGGTAGTAGGTTGAATAGAGGTCTTAAAAGAGGTTCATAACTAAGCTCCAACAATTTTATAACAAGATAGCCTTTAGTATTGATAGATTTTTTTATATTATTTTTATTATTTTGCCCTTTTATGGTTTAGCTTTATGAATTGCTGCCATTGGTGGAAGGAGGTGCTGACTCAGTTTTTCAAAAAAAAAATTTCTTTTTTTTTTGTTTATTCACGTTTTCTCACCTGCAGTTATCGTTTTAGTGGCCAAACATCCAAATAGATAGGGCGAATTAGCTCAAATCAAGGTCAACTCAAGAGAATGCATCATGTTCTTTAGTTTTTTCTTGAGTTATCGACGGTTTATATTTAACTTTCTTAAACGTAAATCTCCTCACCTGTAACGCGAAACACCTTAACGTTTAAGGGTAAATTATTAATCTAATTATTAACCACTCGAAATTGTTTAATTCAGGGCTTGAAATCAATAATTATTTATTTCCCAAAAAATCATATAATAATAATTATATTTGATTATTAATAAATCATTCCCGATTTATAAATAAAAATTTCAATTGTTCTTTGAAGTTTATTGATTTGATTAAAAATTATGATCACTCACTGAGTGATATGGTATTGCATAAATAATAATGATTAAATTGCGATGAAAAAAAAATTGATCAGAAAAAAAAATTTACCTTCTATACACAAGTTGATTAATATGTTTGCATAAAAAATACACAAAATACATCTTGGAGATAATTAAAAAAAATTAACCTTCTGATTTAGAAAGGAATTACTCAAAAATCATAATTATTGTTAATTGTAAAAACTTTGTTCTAACATAATTATCAGAATTTGATTTTTATCACTTATGATCAAAAATAGAAATCGATCTGAATAAAAATCATCAAATGATTTTTAAAATTCCAGATAAATATCTTGATCCTATTTGATTTTTATTAATATTTTTTTTTTAATTATCAGTTTCAAACCCTTTTTTAAATCATTATTTAACAATGCATTGACTAACGCTGTACAAGCTCAACGCTTTATAAATGATTCTACATATTTATCATCCGTTCTTATTTACAAATAAGTATAGTTTTGTTATTTTTTATGATTTTTTTTATTTTTAGAATTGCTATTAAGAATCGGAATCGGCAGTGAGACACGGTTTCCTTTCATTTTAGTAACCGTTTTTGTTCTACGAGAAGAAACCTTCCTGAAAAAAGATATTTAGCCCGGGAGTGTGCTGGGGCTGAGGTGAATATTGAGGCGGGGGAGGAAGGGTAATTCGAGGAAACATGCAGTCACTAAGAGAATAGTTTGGAGATGGTAGCCAGCTCACGTAGGGGCAACCAGTTTGAAGGAGCCCTCTCTCCTCTCTCCTCTCTCCACTCTACGATATAACACGGCTCACGGCTCTTATTTTCTCACATCTGCGGTTCTACAACGGTTCTTCTTAAAAATTCTGTCACAGAGCTTTAACTAAGTCGGATATAACAATATCACACAGGAATTAGAGTATTTTACAAATTTTCTATAGAAAAACGTGAGTTAAATTTAAAAACTCAATTTTTCGACCCGAGCAACTCTAATAAATAATGAGACGACTGTTTTCTTACAAGAAATTTAATGGAAAATATTTTTTATCATGTAACAATTGTCGCTAATAACTACTGCCTAGGAGCTATATTGGTTTCAAAGAAAAATGTCACGTTTTGCCTACAAATTTTGTATTGCACCTTTTGTTTTGTATTTTCTATACGCTGTGTTGATGTTTTGCTGGGATCGAACATTTTTCGACAGTTTCTAGAGCAGAAAACGTTCTCTTGTTTTTTTCAGGAAGGGAGATATTAATTTTGACATAGATTTTTTTTTTATAGTTTTCCAACCCCAAATCTGCAACATTTTGACACGTTATAGCTCTGTTGGAGTTGCTCAGATCCAAAATTTGACGAAAATTTGTTTTTTCAGGAAATAAGTTTATATGTTTTTTATATATATATAATATATATATATATATATATATATATATATATATATGTTTAGTAAGGTTCTTGAGGTTCAGTCAATAAATATTTTGGTGACGTTTCGAGACTATGTTGTTCTCATAATCATGCCCTGCGTCAATACTGAAAAATATCAATAGAAGAATGGGATTTTATGAAGATATCAAGACAACCCACGGTCCTGAAGCAGTTACAGTGATGAAGGACCTCCAGAAAGCCAACAGGAAATTAGCATGCGTGAAGAATACTAGGACATGCCTACTAAGATGCAGGGCGTGATTATTAGAACAATATAGTCTCGAAACGTCACTAAAATAGTTGTTTTCTTTATTGACTGAACCTCAAGAACCTTAAGAACCTTACTGAATATTTAATCGTAACACTCAAGCAATGTATCAATATATATATATATATATATATATATATATATATATATATATATATATATATATATATATATATATATATATATTTCAGAAGTATTGGACAATGTTATTTTAAGGTTACTGTTATTACTAGTGGCTCGCAAAAGTATTAGATGAATAATAATTTTTAGTTAGCTCTGCCAATACAAATCATCCTTTTTTAATGTTTCTTATCTTGAAAGTCGAAAGTTATGAATGACTGGTAAGGTCATATTTAACATTTTACTAATTTCACCATTTTTGTCAGGGTTTTTTTGACAAACTTTATAAATCATGTTAGAGTCAATAAAAGCTGATCTATTATTTTGAATTACATTCGCTTAATTTTTCTTGAAAGTGACAAAAAAGAATTAAGAATAGTAAGATAGTTAATGCCTACTAAGAGGTTGGTATTGCGCTTTAGCATAGAAGTGATGTGCTGTGGTTAATCGTTATTGAGTTTCATTATTCATTTATATGATCATATCATCTCACAATCAGATATACAACATTCAAAGTAAACATCCCGACTCAGTGTCCTCAACACTTACACTAGTGTTCCTTTCATCGAGGCAATGAAAGGATCATTATAAACAATCATTCTAATCTCTTTTTTTATTTTTATTTTTTTTTTTTATAACAATTTATTGAAGTACAAAAAAATATAAACATCAAGTAAATGTGCTGTTAACTATTACAATAACGTGACAAAACTTAAAAAGAACTACTCATCAGTTGCACTTTCATAAAAATTCTGCACTAGAAGGTCTCTGGACCATCTTCTTTTCAAACGCCTCGGAGGATTATCAGGAATGGAGTGGGAAGCAAGTTGAGAAACTAATGGATTTGAGTGGTTTCGGAGCTTAGTATGAAAGGATAGATATCTGATTTTGGCTAAATCGCCAACATATGGAACATTAAGATCTTTATGGATACGTTTATTGGTGACAAAGTAAGGTGCATTGAGAATTTATTGAAGGATTTTGGATTGTAAGGATTGGACACGATATGATTTGGCATTCTAATCTCCTATCAAAAAAGTTCATAGAAGATTTAAAAAATACGGAATGAAATAAATCCCAACAAATCTTATCAAATAACATTTACCCTTCGTCGTAAACCTAAAACTTTCTGTCCAGCAGTAACCTTTATAGCTTACTAATCTCTGCTGATCAAATCCGCTCCCTTGGACTCCATTTGGCCAAACAACTTACTTGTAATCCTCGTACGAGACTTAAATCACAAGAAACTGCTCTTCGTTTTCGACTGCTTCAACATTTACAAGACAAAAATTTAAGGCTTCCAATTTTACAAAAGATTCTTTTACATGACAGAATTGAAAGTTATTTGGAAATACAGAAACGCATTGTAGCTCCATTAAACTATCTATTTAATCTCGTATCCAATCTTTACTGTCCGAAATCCTTTGTAAAATCTTCAATGCTGTAAATAAATATAAAAATAACTTTTTCGTAACGATCTAAATGTCCCATTTGTTGTATATTTGACCTATACAAGATACCTTCCATGTCATATGGTTGTAAATATCAATCAAGTATATAAGAAAAAATGGTTTTTATTTTTGGAGCAGTCTAGTGATTTCTGAAAGTAATGTTGAAGTTAGGATTGATGAATTAATTTTCGGCCTTATAGCATACAATAATAAGACCCAAAATTCCAATTTCGCTATCCATCTAAATGAAAATAACCATAAATTCAATAAAGACTCGGGAGTAAAAAAACAACATCGAGACCAAATAGCCTAAAATTAAATTGTTATGAATCATTAGAAATAATAAGATCGTTTAAAACCGATCCAGATTTTTGTTTTAATGACTAAATAAACATTTTCAATTGCCCCATTTTAAATTTATTACCAATAGGAACAGAAAAATCCAATGAGTCATAGGGGAAATCCCATAGTAAAGCCCAAAAGTTTAACCTACCTGCCCCCCCCCCTGCTCCATTCCCCTTCTCAAGGTGGATATGTTTCAGTTATCTCTTAGATCTGTTGAGGTGAGTACAAGTTTTTGATTTCTTGTCTTACATTTTTAAAAACTTTAGTGTATACAATCTATGTAACATATGATGAAAATTTTGTACGTTTTTGAACTGATGCCGACTGTTCAGCATTCGAAACTAGAATTCTAATAAAATAATTTCTATAGAAGTAACAATTAATTCATAAATCCTAATAGTATAGATCCTTCTATACCATCATGCTTACCTCAAGTGATAATGTTGAAGTGCTAATGAAGTTTGAATGCCTAGTGAAATAGTTGTGACGTCCCCAATAGTTGTTACTATTGTGTAGTCAGTTCATATATCTTGTTATCAATATGATCAATCTTGTTATCTTGTAGTATAATATTCTTGTTTATTATAATGCAAGGAACAGAATCTTTCTCTAGGACACAATGATGTAAGTATATGAGCCTTTTTAAACGTAGTAAAATCAGCCGTGAATGAACGAGAAGAATAAGATCGAAACCAGCTGGTAGAGCTAGAAATTATTGTTAAAAAAATAATCAATTCATATTATATCTAATATTACATAAGGAGATTAAGTATCATATAAGGAAAATAAGCAATAATATCTCCCAACACTAAATTTATTATCTCTACTATTATATAAAAGCCCAAGCCATTTTTCGGTTGTGATCAGTAACCACGAAAACTACTGAAACAATCTATACCAAATTGTAGCTACATCATCTTCATAGTTCAAACAAGGCTTAGCGATAATAAAATGTGAAGATTTTCAATTCTATTGCCTTAAATAATTATAAATATCTGGTGCGCAGTGAAGTTTGATAATCGACCGATTGGTGGCGAGCACCATTTGAGGAAGGTTCAAAGTTGTTATATAGACCAGGAAATTTATGATAACATTTACCTATTTTCAATTAAATTGCTAATAAAGAAACTATGAATATATGAATCGAATGGGTTCCTGTGCAGTTTAAAAATCGACTCATATGTGGCCACTCTGCAACAGAGTTTGCAATGGTACAACTATTAAACCCAAATGTACCAAATTTTAACTACATCTTCATCGATCTATGAATGTTTACAATAATAACTTTTAATGTAATAATAATTATAATCTATAGTGTTGAGTACCAGAAACGAGGTTTGCCAAACTGATGTATACTTTTATGGTTAGAAATTAAATTTCAACCAGATAGATCAATAAAATTGTTTCTACCAAATTGAATGCCTAATTATGCTGTTACGTACTCCTCAAACACCTAATCAATGCAATTTTAAGCAGCGTTCTCACGGGGCAAAAATTATAAACCGTGGCACGCCTTCGTTTTCTCGTTCGTGGTGCTTGCCTGGAGTGGGGGAGAAAAGTGAACTAGCCGAGAGTCGTGAACCGTTCACACGACCACGATTCAGTTTGCCCCTTGAAACCTACCATGGAGGAGCTTATCGTGGAAAGTTGTGCAGTTATAAGTTCAATTTTAAGTGATATGTTTGCAAAAAGATTGAGAGAGTCACGTGGACAGATACAAAAACGGAAGAAAAAGCGTTGTTGGGTCAGGAAGTGGATACTCGCAAGAAAAATTATGGAATATTAATAAAACAGTATCTTTAAGGACAACAATGATTGAATATCCTTCGGATAACTTAAAAACCGTTAAATATTTTAATATTAATAAAACACTATCCTTAAAAGGACAACAATGGCGGAATATCGTTCGGGTCCTGGAATATTTCAAAATATTATCCATTTTTGTTCTAAATAAACCACTTGTTAACTCTCTCGACTGGCGTGGTCCACGCCTGAAAATCAAACAGGTTTGATACCGAGCGTGAGGGGTCGTGGACTCCCCTCTTTCTAGATGAAGTCAGAAGCAAACTCACGCCACCTCGTTCAGACGGAGTAAATTCCACGAATTTTTTATACGAATCTAGCGTGCCACGCCCCGTGAGATCGTAGCTTTAAACATGTTAAATATTACCGCCATGCGTGAAAACATCATTGAAGCAATAATGCTAAATTTCATACTTCAATACAAGATTTTTATCAACAAACATATGAAATTCAATTATTAGTTAAAATAATTTACAAAGTTTTATTTATTTAAGAGAGCGGGACAAGCCGCGTCTGATTTAAATATTATATTTATAGCAATGGCATTGACATATTTTCAAGCCCTAGAATTTACTTCATTGTCAATTAATATTTTTTCAATTAAAAGTTTCATCAATCATTAATATCAACATATTTCTTATTAAATAGAATATTTCAAGTACTATTAAAAGACATTATATGAGGTGATATCCATTGTTTATCAATATTAAAACTCAATTCGGAAGATGTTGCTTATTTTTCTTATATAATCTATTCATATATTTATTTTTAGATTTACTTTTAATGATTGGATGTTATATGGATATGGATGTTATCAATGTTTTAATTAAATAGAAATGATAATAAACAATACTGTTTACCCATCGTGAACCAAACAGGAGAGGTAGTTTACTTAGCAAATATTACGCCTTTCACATAAAATAAATGATTTACAAAAAGTCCAGGGCTCGCTATTATTAATGATCACATTGCTGCATTAATTAATAATTATGAATAATCACTCTGAGGTTCATTAATAAATGATCTTCGTAATGAGTTCGTCAATAAGCTAGTTTCGGCTCAGGATAAAACTCGAAGACTTATTTATTATTTGTGATTATTATTTAAATTTTACTTGATAAATCCAAACGAATCACATACAATAACATTTACCCTACGCCGTAAACAACTTTGTATCTTACAGTATCCTTTAATGATATTCCATTAATCCTTTAACAAGCGATGTATCCTGTAGGATACTCATATTTAATGCCTTTTGCTCAATACGTAGTGTCCAACGCTTTATCCTACTCATTATAGTCTAATATTCTTTATATAACCTTGAATTTCTATAAGCATTTAAAGGAAAAAAAATAAATAAATGTATTCAAAAATCCCTGACCCCCCTGTTAAAGGGTTAATCCTTGTTGAACAAATTCGTTACCTCGGACTCCATCTAGACTAACAACTTACTTGGAACACACATTCAAGATTAAATCGACAGGAAATGGCCGGTCGTTTTCGACTTCTTTAAAATCAACTGGACAGACATTCAAACCTTTCGAATAATAAAAAAAAGACTCATTTACATAACAGTAATTAGACCTATTTGGTCATACGGAATTGAACATTGGGGCTCCACTAAATCATACAATACGTGTAGTATCTAGTCTTACAATTCAAAACCCTTCTAAAAATCCTTATTAGTCCAGTCAATGAAGGCCTGAAATAAGGTGTTACTTGCGTTTTCTGAATTCCAAGGTTTTCCTTCGGAAACATGTTCTGGGTAGTCAGAAAGTAAACATAAATAAAAGTCCTTGAATTTTCGGGCCTGGGAACAGGAAGGGGGGGGGGGCACCAAAGGTCCATTTTTTTTGGTTTTGCGTTCATATCTAGAAAACGGTACTTCATATACAATACATAAATATTTATTAAATTCATGTTTGTTAAATTTTCTACAACTTTTATTTTATACACATTTTTCATATTCTGTACGGTTTCTGAGAAGTACGCTTGGAAAATGAGATGGACGTTTACTATCTTTTACCAAAGAAAAGTGAAATATATGTAACGTTTGAAAGGTTGAAGATAAATTTGCATATATATGTGTATTTTAAATGAAATTTAATTTTCTACAATATTAAACGCTTAAGGATATATGGAGGGATGTTTAACAGAAAACGTGAGGTGAATTTTTTTTTTTCTCGAAAATGTACACAATTTGCCAAGCGAATATCTCAGAAACAGTATAGAATATAAAAAAATGTATACGTAATAAAAGTTTTAGAAAATTTAATTAACAATAATTTAGTAAATAATAATGTTTTGAATCGGTCTGTTTTCGAGGCATAAGCGCAAAACCAAAAAAAGGGAACTCCCCTTCCTGTTCCCAGTCCTGAAAACTCCAGGACTTTTAATATGTTTACTTTTTAACTTCCCTAAACATGTTTCCGAAGAAAAACCTTGGATGAAAGACTGGACTACATTGCTTTTTATTTTGTCGCTAACTAACTTATCCATAAAGATCCTAATGTTCCATCCGTTTTTTATTTATCCCAAACCAACCATAATACCTATTCAAATCCATTAGCATAACAACTTGCTTCACATTCACATTCTGTAAAGAAGATCGCCTGCCTTACGCGTTGCTACCAATAGGAAATTGCTTTACAAGCAATGAAGATGTCATTTTGAGCATTATAATCACATTTACTAAATGTAATTTATTTTGTATTTTGTCGCAGTAAATTTTAATGAATAGGTAAAAAGAAATTACTTGAGTATGTTTTTTAGATTTAAAATATTATTTAATTTAAGTAAAGTAATATATACATATATATATATATATATATATATATATATATATATATATATATATTTTTTTTTTTTTGTAAAAACATGGATCTGTGTACTTGTATTATTCATTTCCAAAACTCGTGGTCCAGAAGGAAACTGACCATATTGTGAACCCTCCATTCTTCAGGATGATGAAGATAAGAGAAGAATTGATGGATAGTACAGGTGAGTACCTCCTGCATCGCCTTTTCAACCCTTTGTTGCTTCCTATCCCTCAGTATAATATGTCAGCAGGGGATCTAATATCAACAACGGATATAAGGGATATCATGTTTTTCTATAACATTTACTAAATAAATAAATAGTTCATTCTGATTTGTTGCATTACACTATTAAATGTTCTGTGTTCAATATTTGGTTATATGAGGCGTGGAAATCCAAAAGGTAGTTAGTCCACTTTTTATCATTTAAAATTTTTTTTTAAGGTTTTCTCACCTCTATAAGATGGTTAATCGTTGACCCTTCAAAACATGCTAAATCCAATCTAATTTTACCTCCAAAGTTTGGGTTGAGTTTCAGAAGCGGGTGAATCCTTGTTTCTCAAAACAGCCGCTTGGAGCACCACTTACGCATGTAACGAAAGTAGTAATGAACATTTGGAAAGGTTTTAGTAGTCGATATATTTTTACACGTGTGTTAATCAATTTATCGTGTTGTGTTAAATATGGAGAGATATCCTGAAATAAATATAACAGCATCGGGAAAAAAAAATCTAGTAAAGAAGCTAATTGGAAGCGGATTTTGTCAAAACATCAGAGGTTTGTACAATCTTCTCTCCCTATTTTCTATCTGATCATCTGCCGATTACAATCTAAATTAGTAAAATTGAACTTCAATAGATATGCTGCTACTGGAACTTGTCCCCGGATAGTTGAATGTAAACAGCTCAAGCACAAGCAATTAAAACGCTCCATTATTGGCCGCCGTGATATAAGATTTTTTTTTAAACAAGCTCCACTACGGATAAGGTTTGAACCCCTTTAGTATCTGTTAACTTTGCTTTAATGACTGGCTCAAACTCAACACTAAGATTTAAAAAAAAAAAATTATGAAAACTTTAAAGAAATCTCAAGAAAATCTTTTGAATCATGTTTGTTTTTATTAATTATTTTTTTCATCAAAGTTTGTTCAGGGTTAAATTAATAAAACAACAGAATGTGTTAATTGTCATTAGTTTTGTCTTATTTATTGCCTTTATAAATTTTCCCTTGCAGATTAGGATAAATCCAATTTATTTAAATTGTTTAAAAATTTGAAGTTTAGAACAATATTTCACAGATATGCTTCTGATGTTGTTTCAAAACTTCTGATCCAATAATAATTGTTTCAAAAAAAAAGAATCACTTGAATTATGCAAATTTTTGTGTTTACTGAAAAATTTTCAATTTGGAATTTTACCCCCTTTTGCGTCTCAACCCCTCATATGCTCATATGAAAAGTTCGACTTTCAAACATAAATATATTCATAAGTATATGTGGACGCCAACGGACTCCCAAACATGAAATCAATTCGATTACGTTTATGTTTCTGTACAACGTTGATGGCAAAACAACATAACGTGAGAACATACCGTGGGACAGAATGTGGGTCGGATCATAAACCCGCTAACGCGAAAGTACGTTATAACTAAACAAGTAAAAAAAAAATAATATTTCGCCCGATAAGTTTAACCTAGTTTTATTGAAAGATCCGAAGAAAATTCTCTCCTTAGACGTCAAAAATAGGTTCGAGGTTCTTGGAGTTTTAGATAAAGATAGTAAAAGATATCGAAAATTTATGATTAGGTGTCAGGGGTAGCATTAAAGCTGTGGGGGATTCTCATCTAGGCCATATCGAATATAAAAAAAATTTACTTTGGTTCCATGATGAATGTTTTAACGTGTGTTTAAAACAGAAAGCTGCTAAATTATATGCTCTCATTAATCCGAGTAAGTACAATGTCTTCTCAAAAATAAAAATAAAATTATTTAAAAAAAAAAAAATTAGGGAAATAGAATCTAAAAAAATCGGAAACAACATAAGGGATGATATGTATTAGGGCATTAATGGATCGCGTAAACTTTTCGATCCTAAAATAAAAGAAATAACGCATGATAATAAAAATAACTAATAACATTCTTAATTTTATTTTGACTTCAGAAAATTTCACAGATTCCTCTCCTTCTACCGGATGCTCTTTACTTTGTCACAAACTTATCCACAAATATCTTAATATACCTTACGTTTCTGACTTACCTCAAATCAGATATCAATCCTTTCATAGCAAACTCCACAAACATTCAAATCCATTAGTACCACAACTTGCTTCTCATTCCATTCCAGAAACCCTCTGAGGCACCTGAAAAGAAGATGGCCTACCGTGTTTGATGGGTAGTTGATTTTTTCTATGTCATCATATTTACTTGATGTATTATATTTTATACTGTATATACAGTTGTAAATTTCAATAAATATCTAAAAAAAAAATTAAATAATTGTATGGATACATATATCAGGAGTTTGCACGTTATACAGCCAAAGGATGTATTTGTATTTGTATTGTATATGACCTTCTTTTAGTTTTATCCTAATGTTGTGGAACTGATTTAATATTAAATAAATGGACGAAACGTGGAATGAATTTTTGAATGAAAATTTTATGTGGAAACAAAATTGAAGGGTTTGGTGGATGAAGGGGTTGTGTAACAAAATACAATTTTTAGTAATTTATGTTTAAGTTTATAATAATAAAATAATAGTTATGCTTTTTTTTTTTTTTTTTTTTTTTTTTTTTTTTTTTTTTTTTTTTTTTTTTTTTTTTTTTCCTTTCTTGTAATAATCTTATATAATGTTTTTCAAATTCTCCTCTTACTGCTTTCTAGCATTTTAAGCAGTTATAGATGATTAATCATAATTTTGTTAGTAATAAATATAGTTAAAGTAATAATTAGGTGATGGGGCTCACCGATTATTTATGTGTATAAGTCTTACACACTAAATAACTTTTATCTATAGTTTCAAATTTAAAACAGTTTTTGCCATCCATTTGGTCCTCCTGGGGGTAAAATTTTGCTGTAGAGAGGATTTGAAATATTTTTTAACATATCGAAAAAATTTTCTTTTCTATCGGCCAAAGACTCCTTAATTTTTTTTTATCTTTTAAGTCATCATATATTTCCGTAGTTTTGGCTCTTTGCATTGTAGTACCATTTAAGATTTTTCTCATTATACCATTTTGGAATGATTGGAGTTTGTAGTTATGGTGCTAGAGAATTATTTTGAAATGGTGTATATATTATTTAATTATGACGAGAGAGAGGTAGGACACCGAACTGCGGCGGACTTTTTGCAGAGCGCTGAGCAGGAAGCAGGCGAAGATAAGAGGGACCGAGAGAAGAGGAGGAAGTGGAGGGACAGTCAGAGCAGATAGAGCACGGCCATTACTGACAGGCCATTGTTAGCCCTGCCTTACAGCCCTACAGCCTGCTATAGCCTACGCTGCTACAGCACCTCAGCTTATCGAGATTATAATACTCTTCGCTCGATTATTGTTTCCTCTAGTGCCTCATTTCCCTCTCCCTAATGAATGGCTCTTAGCCACCCGATGAGAAGGCTTCAAAATGAAAGGCGGTCCTATAATTGAGGCTACAAGGTAAGTAAGTGATTTCAAAGCTAAAGGATCATACACCTTACGATTATTCTCGTATCCAACCCTTACTATCAATGCTTCTTATTACGTCACAAACGGAAAGATCATAATATGCTATATATAGCTGATTTAGCACTCGAATTCACTAGTTCCTCAGCATGCTTCAGATTCGATCCCCAGTAACTCCCCAATGCGCCTGAAAAGAAGATGACCAAGAGACCTTCTAATGTTTACTTCATAGGGTCCAGCTTTGGATATCCAAAGCTGAGATACACAGGTTCCATTGCAGATAAACTCTGCCATTGCCATTGCAATGCATTACTACCATTGCAGATGATATTATCATAGTTGTGAGAAGTGAAACAGGGCTTAAAAAAGCCGTTGAAATAATTTATAAAAGCGGTTAAAAGTTGTAATAATTAAAAATGAAAACTAAGTTCTTGAAAATGTCTTCGGCAGTAATAAGAAGGTCCGTGCGCTACATTGAAATTTTTTAAGGTTGTTAAAGTGGCTAGCTTCGTCTACCTTGTTTCTACATTCAATTATGAAAATAAGATCGGCAGTGAAATTGATAAGGGAATTATGGCATAAAACTGAGCCTACTATCCGAATCACTAATTATTGAATTATCTAAACTGTTGTCTGGAAAAACTAAACTAAAACTATACTAGTCATTAATAAGACCTGTAGTTATATACAGAGCTGAAATTTGGTGTTTAGCACTAAATGGCGTCTAGAAAATGAAAGTTTTTGAAAGAAAGGTAATAAGACGAATATGTGGCGCAAGAAGCGGAATATAGAAAATAAAAGCGAATGAAGAAATAGACGTGTTAGAAAAGGAAAAATATTGTAAACCTCATTAAAGTAAAGAGACTAAGGTGGGCTGGCCATCTCAGAAGAATGAAAGCAGGTAGAATGCCAAAACTATTTTACAAATCTGCCAGAATCTGACGATTTTTTGAGGCCAAAGGACATCCTTGGCCAATCTCTCCTTCCACAATTAGAATTAGTTTTCGTCCTTAAGAATGCTGTTTTGAAATATTTAACGGTTTTTAAATTATCAGAAGGATAACTTCCGCAAATTTTGTCCTTGAGGATACTGTTTTAAAATATTTAACGATTTTAATATGGCGGAAGGGTAACTTATAAGGACACTGTTTTACAGATCTGCCAGGATCTGACAATTTTTTAGAGGCCGAAGGACATCCTTGGCCACTCTCTCCTTCCACATCATATTTATTTATATTTACACTAGTTACATTTAATATGAAATTGGAGAATGGAAGAGGACAGAAATAGGTGGAGAAGAAAATTCTATGAGGCTAAGGGTCATCTGTAGCGCCGACAAGTCAAGGAGTAGAAATGTTCGAAAGTTTTGACGCTACCAATTAGCGAGCTGGATCTTAGCACACAAGTACAACACTAAAAATATAATAATTAATAAAAACTACCCGATCTTTTGCACCACAAAATATACAAGTTTACTGAACTACTTGGGAAAAAAACATTCCCTCACTACACGTATCCGCGGAAGGGTCGGGTTAGCTAGAGTTTCGGCCTAGCGGAAGGTGGATTAATCTGATTCTACTCTACTTGGGTTCGACCGACTAATCTAATATTTATTATTTTCTTATAGAACTGATTAAAAGCTATACAATAAAATAAATCTCGAAAAAGTAAATTTATATTTCTGTTTTTCTGCATTCATTTGGACCTAACTAACTTTGCTGATTGTGTGCCTCCCCCAAATAATGCAGAGCTGGGATCCCTGGAGTCCCTGGATTTGCACCACCTCCGCCGAATCCACTGATTATACCGGGATTGGATTAGCTCGATACAATCTACTCCCGTACTGGCTAATGAAGATTGCGACTACTAGCTAACGGGCTGTCTAATAATCACGACGTTTACCTTTAAGAATATAATAATTAGCAAAATTATAATATTAGTTATAACTACATTTATATATGTAGAAGTATCAAATCTTCACCTCAGGGATTCCAAATGCCACAACAATTACTATACAAGCACCCAAAGCTCTCTAATCACAAAGGGCGTATTTACGTGGTAACATCCATTTGGACGTACGGTGTTCAACTTTGGGGGTCCAATAAACTATTCAATTCTTCTCGTATCAAATCCTTACAATCCAAAGTCCTTAATAAAATCCTTAATTTTCCTTATCACGTCTCAAATTACTTACAATTAGGATTGATGAATTAATTCCTACTTCTATTCGTAACATTTTATTATAAAACTAGTTTCGAATGCTAAACATTCATCTTCAGTTCTAAAATATATAAAATTTTCAACACATCAGCACTATGCTACATGGATTATATATACTAAAGTTTCCAAAAATTAAGCTAAACATACGGGAAAAACTGAAGGATCAGTAAATCAAAGAGTAAAAGAATATATAAGAGCATACAATAATAAGACCCAAAATTCCAATTTCGCTATCCACCTAAATGAAAATAATCGTAAATTCAATAAATACTCGGGTGTAAAAATAATACATCAAGTAGAAAATAGCCTAAAATTAAATTTATGAATCATTAGAAATAATATAATCGTTTAAAACCGATCCATTTTTTTGTTTATGTGACCAGACAAACATTTCCAATTGGAATCCAACCCATTTGGAATTAGTTCCAGTTAGTTATAGGGGAAATCCCAATCAAAAATTAAACCTATCTAACACTTCCACTATGAATATATTTCAGATATCTGTTAGATCTCCTCAGGTGAGAACCAATATTTGAATTCATGTCTTAAATTTTTGAAAAATTTAGTATATATAATCCATTTAACATAGTACTGATGTGTTGATAATTTTGTTTGTTTTAGAACTGAAGATGAATTTTTAGCATTCGAAACTAGTTTTCGAATAAAATAATTTCAATAGAAGTGGCAATGAATTCAACAATCTAATTATATTGCGCCTTCTATAGCATTGTGCGTACCTCAAGTGATTCTCAAATTACTTATCCTTAACAATCTAAATGCCCCATATGTTGTCGATTTGGCCCGAACATCCATATCCTTCCATGATACATACAACTACATACCCATTCAAATCCACTAGTTTCCCAACTTGCTTCTCACTCAATTCTCGATAACTCTACAAGGCGTCTGAAAATAAGACAGAGGCCTAAACACTGATGATGAAGAACAATAATTGAAGTGCTACTGATGGACAGTTCTTTACCAGTTATTGGCATGTCATTGCAATCATTGATATATATATATATATATATACATGTGAGGCTGTGTAAATTTCAGATGGAAACCTTTAAAAATGATAAAATAAGATGATTTATAAATGCAGAAGCACCTTGTATCAAGGAAGAATAATAATAGGTTACGCTAGCTGTCCGTTGGTAATACATTATTCTCTTGAAATTATTCATATTATCTATATTCAGTAAATTATATATTTATTTGAATAAATAAATAAGGCAACGAACCCTTTTAAATAAAATAAAACGAACCGATTAATAGATATTCATCAGGTCACAATTTAAACACAGAGATTGCTTTTGATTTCCTCTCTGTGAAGAAGGACAAATTGAAATGAAATTTTAGCAGAGCGATAAGCATTTACATCTGAAGCGATTGCGATTGAATTTTATGAAAAAAGGGAACTGGAAATATTGGAAAATGATTTAACTCTGAGGAGATCCCTGTGAATACAGAATAAATTAATGTGTGATGTATGGTAAAATTTTAACACCCGTTTAATTGATTCTTGGAAATAAATTTATTTTATTTCGAATCTTTACTTTATTATGTTTTATGAATGGACAGTTAATGTGTGTTTAGGTATGAATGGAAGATATTTAGAATGGAAAAATAATCACACATAAAAATAGAGTTAATGCTGTAAATTATTATTATTTATTTTTTTTTTTTAATATCCATTCAAAATTGGGTCAGGCTTTGAAATGTTAACATATCTGAATGACAAAATTTTGTTTACTTAAAAATAAAGATACATTTTGACCTCTTTCCCTTTTATTATATTTATTTTATTTATATAATAATTTTAGCAAGACAAATAAGTGATTATATGGTAAATTTAATTAAAATTACAATAAAAAAAATTTAAAAAAATTGTTGACTTTCGGAATATCGACACTCCAGTGCGATTTAAGTCTGCTTTATTTTCAAAAAGTGTTAACATATACATTCACATTATGAATACATTTAAAATAAAATATTCAGATCTCTTTGAGGTATTTTTTGGTGATTGTTCATTAGAAACTTTTGTCCGCGAGAAGTATTCTTTGGAATCGGATGATTTGATTACTTTAATATCTGGTGCAATTTATAAACGGTTTTTCCCTCATTTTAACAGAAGTTAAAATCGCTTAATTTTAGTAGACATAAGTTAAAACCAAGTTTTATGAGGGGATGAATGAATCATTAGATCTCTACATTACGTACATGAGGCCTCAACTTAAAAGAAAACACCTTCCCATCAGTGACGAAGAACAATTGATATGTTTCTTTTCATTATGTAGGTAAATTACTCTGAACTAATCGACATAAAAATATGATTATTGAAAAAGGGGACCAATTTTTTGTTATAATAAAGTTAAATTAGCATACATTTATTTTAAATTAAATTAAACTTATGTCAAATAAAATTTTATGAATTATCTCTCAGTTTTATGAAAGAAGACAATGATATAATTTGTCAATTGAGTTACAAATCTAACGTATTTTTCTATTCTGAATCGAATGAGACTAATTGCAGAGTGATAGAATTTGGCTGTTTTGCCCCACTGTGCGCCGCACCTAGACAACTTACCCTCTCTATTGCGATTTCTCACATTCAGGTCTGGCCGATCCTAGCGCTTCTCATTGATTACCTATGTCTAAAATAATAATTCAAATTTAAAGCCGTAAACTATAAGTTGTAATTAATATTCAAAGCCACTCCTCCGCTTCAGCTAAAGTTTATAAGCTTCATGCTACTGACACGTGTCGCCAGTTTAGCCCTGATAAAACAATAAGTGTGTACACTCATAAATCATCGGATATCGGGAATATGACATATTAAGAAAATTAATATGCAATATAAACGGGCCCTTGTGCAATATGTGCTCATTGCACAATTGATAAGCAGGCACTTGTTTCTTAAGATATAGACGAAGACTTGCTAGTTGTAATTTGCTGCTAATTTTAACCTCAATATGGATTAAAAAAATCATTAAAAGCCCAATTTATTTGAAAATGACCTCCCAACTACAATTAAATAATAATAATAACATAACAACTTTTAAAATATAGACAGAACTTAAATACAGTAAAAACCAAAATAATGACCAATTTCACAGAAATACCTATCGAATAAAAAAAATCATAATATGTAGAAGAATAAAACTATTAGCATTTAAAGCAAAAAAATAATATAGAAATCGATAGAAGAAAAAAGCTCGAGCAGTGCAAATATTGGTCCCTTAAAAAGGTTTTAAAAAGTAGCAATAGAACTTAAAGCCAAAGTTTTGACTACTTGTGAGTACCCTACGGTTCTTTGTGGGACTCAAATTTGGACATTAACTTAAAAACTTGAACTGGGGTTGATTGTAATGCAAATAAAGCTTTTAAGGGGTCTAATGTCAATCAAGAAGAGAGATAAAAATGAAAATGGAGATGTTCTTCGTAAAGAAAATGTGAAAAACTTAAGGGCTGAAGTTTTGAATTTTTTTTATTATGTTTTTTGTATATATTTGTGCCATAAATTGTTATTCTATTTAGAGTTAAAGTGTTATTACTTTTAAATAAGTGAGATTTGGAACTAAAATTTTTATTTTTCTGTGATGTAACCAACATTCCTCCATATAGTAGAGGCTTTTTTTTTTTTTTTTTTTTTTTTTTTTTTTTTTTTTAAATGCCAAAAAAGGTTAAAATTATATTATTGTTATTATTATTATAATTTATATTATTAGTTTTTCAAACCGAAGTGGTATTAAACATTCTTGAGACATGGTCAACCATCAATGTTTATTTTGCCTTCAAAAACTTTTTCCATTGCTGTTGCTCCATTTTGGCGGTTCCAATTCCTCTAAAGAAAAAACTGTATTGCTTGGAACCAGGCCATTACAGTATATAAACCCTGCACTTGTCAAGCCTATATAATCGTTCGAGTTTTTCTGCCTGCTCTTAATTTTTTTTTTCTCAGCAAAAACTCTGAACATGTCATCTTCTGGCACACCAATTTTAATGATAGAAACCGATTTTCTCATTTTATTTATAATCGTCATATGCAGCCTATTGTGTATAATCGTATGATCCGTTATAATACCTATTATTATTATTTAGTTAATTAGCAAGCTCTTTAGACAATGTTTCAATTTAAAGCTGAAGTTACTGAAGGTTACTGGTTTCAGATCTGCCAGGATCTGACAATTTTTGACAGCTGAAGAACATCCTTGGTCACTCCTCTTCCCTATAAATTAGTCTTCGAATTTCCTAGAAATTTAATTAAATTGTTGTAATTTTTAAAAGAGCACTCTCTCCCCCTGTTTAATTATTTTCACTAGAACACGCAAGGATAGCATTTTGATTTTCAAAGCCACTGAAGGATACTACTGGCTTAAAATCTGACAGGATCTGACGGTTTTAGACATCTTTATTGTTAATTAAAATATGTTTATCTTTAACCTTCGTCCTATAAGGTACGGGTCAAATTGACCCGGATATGACAAAAACGGACCTGCTCTAAAGTATAGGGGTGTGAGGGGGTTGAGACCTTGAGTAGTTATTCATCCAGTATCTGCGCAGTGTGTGGTGTCGGTGTCTGGCAACAGTTCCAAAGCTCAGTGCTCTTGTAACATCTGAATACATTGAGAGAATCTTTGTTACTGGTCAATATGACCCCACGTTGTATGATATGTCCCACAACTTCTAATTCAAACTCCTTAGCTCCAGAGGTAAATACCCATTCAAAATGTATATTCCGGCTAAACCAGATAGGGATGGGATGAAAATTGTGGCATTGTGTGAGGCAAGGAAATTCTTTGGTGGTATGCCATACGTAGGGAAAGAAACTATAGCCCGGGAAGGTTTGCTTTTACCTGCCCAATATGTTCTGAAACTTACTGATCCTCTATGCGGAACAAATCGTGATGTCACATTTTACAATTGGTTTCAAAAATCAAATAATTGAAGACTGATGAAAATCTTACCAAGACTAAATGTTATCCTTTGTTTATAGATGTAACTAATTGTAAGTAATTATCTTACGTTTGATTTTACTTCTGTTTCTATTGCCGGAGTTGAATACCATCATTATTTTAGTCCATACTGTACTTAATTTCCTTTTAGAGAAGAAAATATGAAAAAGGCTAACAGTAATTGTTGTTTTCTTGACTGATCCTTGACTGATTTTAGGATAATGTATAATTATTTTTTATGTTTATTTTTAGAAAGATTTTTTTTATAACATATATAATTATAATAAATTAATATTTTTATAGAACAATAGAGCATTAATTGTTTCTCAAAATTTTTAAAATGATTAATACAACTAAAAAGAGAGTTGGGTCAAAAAGACACTACGTTGTATTGCATGTCCTTGCATTTCACGTTGTAGACTGAAAGTTAATTGGACAGATCATTATGCTGTATGTGTAGCAAACCTAACAATAAAGTTAGGCAGAAATATGTTTTTTTTTTCTCTTTTTATATTAATGAAGATCTCCTTCTCTCCTTCTTTCTCTTCCCGTTGAATCTTATTCGAAATACACCTGAAGCGTCTGTACTCAGGCAAAAAAAAACAATATATATATATATATACAAAAGGATCACGGGTGGAGATTTTTAAAAAGAAGCTTTATTGAGGATTACATACATTATACAAGAACAAGTACACAGTTTAAAACCTATTGTAAGACTTTGTGCATAATATGACCATACGTCTCAACGCACGACGAATAGAATGTCTGATGAGGCCAAGTAGGGGTGGCCTTTTATAGGATTTTTGGGAGAGGGGATATCATACATTGTTTATTATATCTCTAATATCATTGAGGTGTACATAACTATATATTTTCAATGGAAAACTAAAAATAATTCGATGAAAATTATTTAACAATGTCTACCCTTTTGATACAGTTATTCTATAGAACCGTCAAGATTGATTGACTAGACAAGCTGCCGGTAAGGATCGATAAGAGGCTAGAAATGCGATAGCTATCGGAATGACGTGGAGACTATATCCAGATATCTGTGACAGGAGCGTCAGGAATCTCAGATATTGGTTCAGCCAGGAGATTCCCTCCTCACAAATGTCACCGGATTCCGCTGACCGTCCCATTCAGTGGATAGATCCACAGGACATCTATAGCTGTATATCTACCCCTATCGAGGGAATTCACTTGTCAAAATGTTAACATTATTCACACCTTATTACAAATAAATAATTTCATAAAGTAAAATTTTATAGTCAATTAATTTAAACTATTTTTTTTTACTGTTTATTCCAATCCTACAAAAACGATCAGCATTAAATCTCCGGTGGTGCCTGAATACATGCCCTTACTTAAAACTATATGGGCAAAAGCCACACACAAAAAAAAAATGCAAATAAACTCCCACAACACGCAACACTTTGACATATTTGAATTATACAAAAGCGTATTTTTTTTTTTTTTTCATAATAATGAAAGGTTTTGAAGTCTATAATAAACATTCCTCAACTAGTCATAAACAAATTTAATTATAATAAATTACAATATTTCTTCCAATAAACAAAAAAGTTAGAAAATTTACTGTTTAAAATTTTCATTTTTTACAATATTAACTTTTAAATTCTAAATCCTCTGACTAGAATGACTTCTTCCACAAGTCTTGGCTTACTTGTAAATAACGAAACGAATGATAAACAGGAACTGAAGGAAATTTGAAAAAAATAATCTAAAATTCCAACGTTTTTTATTAACTGGGAAAAACATTGATGTGTCTAATCCTTAATGGCTGACGCTTAATAAATAATATTAATATGAATATAAACCAAGTATGGATTAAGGTAAAAACCAGAAAAAGCTCGAGAAATATGGGTGTTGCAATAATTTTGACGGGGTGTGTATTTTATTTTTAAATTTTACTAACCACATATTACCCTGACTCCTGGAAAATGTCAATAGTTAGTCAAATGATACCTAAACCCAAAAAGCCACCTGAGCTCCCATCCTCATACCGTCCTATTTCTCTCCTACCAATCATGGGTAAAATCCTAGAAAAACTCATTTTAAAGCGTTTGTATCCTATCCTAGAATCCCATCATGTAATCCCAGATCACCAGTTTGGATTCCGTACATCACACTCAACAATCCAGCAATGTCATCGTGTGGTGGACGTTGTCTCCTCTGGATTTAGCCCAAACCAGATACCTATCCTTCCATAGTAAGCTCCATAACCACTCAAATCCACTAATCTCCCAACTTGCTTCCCATTCCATTCCCGATAATCCTCCGAGGCGTCTGAAAAGAAGATGGCCTAGAGACCTTCTAGTGTAGATTTTATTGAAGTGCTACTAGTGAGTAGTTCTTCACAAGTTATTTTCATGCCATTGAATTCACTATCAACACATTTACTTAATGTATATGTTTTTGTACAGTTGTAAATATCAATAAATGAAGGAAAAAAAAAAAAAAAAATTTTACTAAAAATACAA
Source organism: Euschistus heros (assembly GCA_003667255.2). Classification (NCBI taxonomy): domain Eukaryota; kingdom Metazoa; phylum Arthropoda; class Insecta; order Hemiptera; family Pentatomidae; genus Euschistus; species Euschistus heros. The sequence continues at coordinate 1,906,152 of RCWM02000190.1, forward strand.
AAATCAAAAATACTAATAACAAAACCACCTTGATAAATCACAAATTACTCAGAGTTAAATGTTACCCGCAGTAATCGAACATATAGACTAGCTTTATAGACGTTTCTATGACTGATTTCATGGACGAAATAACATACCCGAAATAACACTCAAAAGGCTGGAAAGAGGCTGGATTTATTCATGGCAGGAAGAGGTACTGTTGAATGGTAGTATCCCTCATGCCTGTAAGGCTATTTAATTGTTAAATCTATTGTCAGGTAATTCACTTATTGTTTCTTTAATAATAGGAGTGAAAAAAAAAATAAAATGAAATAAATGAAAGATAAAAAATAAAAAGATTTTTCAATATAAAAACAACTAAAATTATAACCAAATCATCCATGCTTTTGTTTAAAAAATAATATTTAGTTCACAGGATCGATCTAATAAAAATCATAAAACCTGAAATTTTATTCACAAAAAATAAATTATTATTGAACTTATAATTAATATCTATTTAATTGTTTATACAGCCACATTGATCCTTTTTTTTTTTTTTAATTCAAGACTAGAATTCACCAAAATTTAAAACTATTGTTTTGATAATCGCATACGGGGTCAACAATAGAGTTAAAACAGAATCCCATTTTCAGATTGTATATATTCATCTCAAATATTTATACTGTTTTGTTCTAATCCTCTCATAAGATTTATTATTCATTCAATGTTGTACAAATTAACTATATTAACTATATTAACTAAAGTAAGAGCAGTATAAGAAGGATTTCGTGAAAGATAGTTTTCCAGTAGGGCCGTGAAGATGCAGAACCGCATGTCTTCGCCGCATTGCAAACTATAGGACTCAACGTTATTATAAAAACTAAGGCGAAATCATTGCAGAATTTTCAGTTTTTATTTTTTCAATTATGTATTTATACATTTTCCGGAGATGGCTTTCCTAAAAGATATTTTAAGGACACTAGACAACTTAGATTTCCTAATGATCACTATTGGCGCAAGAAAGTGTCAAGAAAAAAACGATTTTTCTATCTTTATAAAACGACCATTCCAATACCCACTAATTCCTATTTTATTCTTTATTACATTTTCCATTCCTTTTCGGTCATATCCAGATCATTCTCTCTTCAATCTCTCTCCTTCGTTTCTTCGTCAATATTTTAAATTCCTGCCCATTCCTCTTTACCAAAAGAACCTAAAAGCTTTTCATTATTTTCCAAAAAATGTTCTTATTCTTGCATAACCCCCCCTTTTACGTTCTTAAGTCTCATTGCATAATCAAATATTAATTTATTCTAAATCTAAATTGTGTCCATGTAGGTAAATGGTAAAGGAGTATAAAATAATTCTGACATCGATATGTATTTTGGCTTGTGTCTGTACTTTTTTGGTGTAAATTTTTTTTCACTCACAAAAGTGTAACAGTTTGAAACGCTCTAGCTTTGTTGCTGTTGCACGGACAGTTCACCGATCAGATATTCAAAAGAAAATAGTTTTGGTGAATATTGTTTGGGCTAAATCAGCAATGTATAGAAAATTGAGATCTTTATGGATAAGTTAACAAACTATTAAATGCCAACTGTTTGTTTTACTGTTACATATATATATATATATATATATATATATATATATATATATATATATATAAAATATTGTTTTACAGTTATATATGTATTAATGGTAATTAATATATGTATATATATATAAAAATATATATATATATATATATATATATATATATATAAAATATTGTTTTACAGTTATATATGTATTAATGGTAATTAATATATGTATATATATATATGTATATATATATATATATATATATATATATATATATATATATATATATAATATATATATATATATATATATATATATATATATATATATATATATATATAATTTCCTGCTTCATTTCTTGGACAACCCAATAGATATCCAGTACTTTGCCATGAATTTCATTAAAAAATAGATCAGATTCAGTACATATCAAAATTTTAGGTTTTTCAACTACCTCTATATGATAGATGGTGCTTTCACAAATCCTGTATAATGTTGGTTTTTAATGGAATCAAAGAGAATGACAAAAAGTTTTCAAGTGTGATTAACGAGGACTCAAAGAGATGCTGGGAACTATATGAGATGATGTCCTCCGAGAACTTTTTCAATTTGGCCAGTGCAGGCTGCAGTTGCCTATCCCCCCACCTCCCCCCTGGGCCTCGACAATAACGCCTCTGATGTCCCCCCCCCCCCCCCCTCCCCCCCCCTCACCACAGTAACGACCAACTTCTTTTGATCTCTTCCTCTTTGTCGAGAACTCCTTAGTAGGCTCAGCCATTTCATTTTTTTCTCTCAAAGCTTATTCATGACTTATATCTTTGTCACAGTATCCAATGATTTTAGCAATATGGGGAAAAACGAATAAAGTCTTCATTAAAATGAAATTTATGAAAAAGTCACTGAACACTGGCAGTCCATTCGACGAGAAAGAATCTGGCCTTAATAAATTACATATCCCGGTGGTTACATATTTTGAGAGCTGAGTTCTTCTGGGAACGATTATAATTTTATTCCACATATCCAAACTTCTTATCAGCTGAAAAAAAACTATTTTAATTATATCAGGGTTATTTTTCTATTTTTGATTATTTTTTATCTATGTTCAATATTCTTAGTACTAGATAGATAGATAGATAATCGTTTTATTTATAAATGACGATTCTCGCACAAATAAGAGTCTGGTACATTCTCAGACAATTCCGAATTTATTTACATAATGGGAAAGAATATGAAATAAAAATACACTTTTTACATACAAATACATGAATCAATCTAATAATAAATTATAGAAAAAAATAAATATAAGGAGGAGTTCTCTCAGTTAACCATTTAAGTCCACTAATGAACTTGTAAGTTTATACAAATTTGTATGGATACATATAAAAAATTTAGATACTGGATTTCATTTGTATGGATATTTTACTGATATAATTATAAATACTGTTTATTTTATTAATATCAGGAATATTTAAAATATTTTCAACATGGGCAATATCATTGGTGTTCGTGATAAAGACCTGCAAGTAGGTTTTTCTGGGCTCATTGAATTTAGAGCATTGCAGTAGGTAGGTGACTCATGCAGTCCTCCACAAAATGCTCACAGAAAGTACAATTTTTGTATCCTTCAAGTGAAATTGTCCTGTTCTTCAGATACATCTTGATGACTGACGGGCTGGAAACTCTTAATTGACTGACTATTCTCACTTTATGGAAGCCAAGTATAGCCTGACTCTATACTTCAACTTGTGAAACGCACAAAATACCAGAAGCAGAGACAAGGTATATATAGTGCCAATTTAGTGTTACCCGGCACCAGAAGATATTTAAATAATTAAATAAATAAAAATGTTATATTTATTATGTAATACTATAAGTTATTTTTTTAAAGTTATATTTTGCAGTTGCATTTTTGTAAGATTTAATAGAGATAAATGGATAAGTTACCTAACACTTAATATAAATACAATATGTTCTCGCCAATTTAAACCTAATACATATTTAAGGATAAATATAATAAATTGTCTTCCTTTTGCTATTTATATTTAAATCTAATATTGATAAAAAAAAAACAAAAAAAACATTATAAATATAAGATGAAATATTTTGGTATAAATATTACCTCACCTTATAAATGATTACCTCGGAAAAATAAATAGGTGTTGACTCCTGGCTCTGATTGATCGAGGCAGTGAGGGAGGATATTAAAATATCAAAAATTATGAATGGCTTTATCCTTCAGCCTTCATGGGCCCCATGACCTCCTGTTATGGGCTCCACTAGTTGCTAACATGTTCATAGTCCTACACCTTTCAGGAAACTTGCTTCAATCATGTCAACGTCTCTAAACTTATTATTTTCACAAGATAGTTTATATTTCTCAAGCCCAGTTATTTTTGAAGTTTTAAGCCATAATCTGCGTAAAAATTTCTAGTGAGCTGAATTTTTGTATACAACTTTATTATAGCATTTTAATGATTTTCCGAGAAAAACTCGTATTTTATAAAAGCTTGCAGTCTTTAGCGTACTAGCACGGGTATTACATAGAATTAATTAAAATTTATTATATGTGATCTGATAGAAAATTTAACTAACTTTGAGTTGAAAAAAAGGAATTTGGAATCAGACAAATATTTTTGGAGTTATAATGAGAAATGTGCCGAAAAAGTAAGGATTTCACAATAGTACGGAATCCTCAGCGTGCTGGCATAGATTTTTTACGGGACTTGAACAAAACTTCATATATAGGGTCTGACAGTAAATTTAACCAGCTCTCAGATGAAAAAAGCATATTTTAGATTAGACAAGTAGTTTCGGAGTTATAGACAAAAGAGTACCAAATCACCCGTTTTCGCGGAGACATGCGGCTTCCGCATTTCTCAGCGCTCTCCTCAAAAAACGGTTTATCTTAAAGAAAAAATGCAACAAGTATTTTTTGTAGATAATTGCACGATGAACAATTTTTGTTATGACTTCAATTGACCTCCGAGCAATAGGTCGCGAAATATTTGCGGAAAGCTGATTTTCGCGATCTTTTTATCTTTATAACTTTTTTTGCCGGAGTGATATCAATGTCGATTATTCACATAATGATTAAAATGCCGTAATAAAGATGTATACAAAAGTTCAGCTCACTAGGAATTTTCCGGCTAAAATGGCTGGACTAAAGAAAGGAATATTTTGTTGAGCTGCTTATATTAATTGGATTGCTGATTTTAACTCAGGATACTTATCAGGATAATTTAGTAATCGCTCATTTAGTGAGGAAACAGATGACTGGAGCTGTGGATTAACTGAAGTGTATTCATTGAATGTCAGCATTAATTAATTGTCCAAGAAAGGATCAGAAAGTGGTAGGAAGGACATTTACCTCGTTGGTGCAAATTACCGATTTTACAGGAGGAACGAAAAACTGTTTTAAAAATAAAATAAAAGACATTTTAAATTACTGTTTCTGTAACGAGTAGATTTTTCCACCTCTATTTGTTGATCTGGTCAATACGCGGTCTCTCTTCATTTATGTGGCTATTTTTTGTGAAAATAATGTTTACAAAATTTTTTTCTTGATATTACCGCTTCCGTGGAATCGCATTTTGGAGGAAAATCTAAATAACGCTTTAAAGTATTGTCATAGTTTCAAAGGATGTATTTTAACCTATAACAATGACTAGATTAGGTGTAGCAACCGAGCGTGTTGAAGTTTTAATATCGCACGGTGGGACAGAATTCCAAAATTTAAAAATAAATAACTTTTGATAAATTGCTTTGCATGAGGCAATTTTTTGTTTGCTTTTTTTACCCTGCGTGAAATGCTTAATCGAATGAAACCGTAATAGGCTTAATTTGATCCTTATAAAGAGGTATAATCTTAAGACAAATAAAAAAAAAAAGTTCGGTGTCGTATTATATGTTTTATAATATGCTAAATCAGAATATCTGCTACATAAAAAAAAAATAATAAAAATAAAAAATAAAAGATAAATAAAGGTCTGTTTACTAATTTTAGGATCAGTAAAACAAAATGAAGAAACAGGAAAGATTGTGAGGAAGATATTATGAAACAGAACAATAGAAGAAACTTTCAAATTAAGAAGTTACACAGAAGTATAACATGTAGAAAAAATAACGCATGGGATTAGGAAAAGGAGAATAAAGTTCTATGGCCACATACAAAAAATGAGTCCAAGCAGATTAACAAGAAATATTGTACAACATTTTGAAAGATTAAAAAGCAAACCCAATTGGCTTCAGAAGGTACATGAAGATTTAAAAGAAATTAGTTTAAATAAAGAAGAAATTAAAGACAGAACAAACTACAGACACAAAATTACAGGATTAGGATTGATGATTTTATTGATCCTTCTATATCATCATGCGTACCTCAAGTGATTCAAAATTACAGGGAAGAAAATGTATGGCAGAAGAGAGGAAAGAGAAAAATGAAAAATGAAGGAGTATTGGAGAATGTGTAGAGCCAACTTGGTAGCTTAAACGTTTGATAAAAATTTGATTAAAAAAATGGTAATGAACCAAAAAAGGTCATAAACGGTCCTAGCAACAAAGTTAGGAATAGAACCAATATTCTCCATTCTCAATTTTTAATTAGGAAACTGTCATCAAATTTTCGATGAAATATTTGAGCGTGTCAAAATATTACATTTTTGATTATGATAAAAGTTATACACGAGAAAATTATAGAACTTCAGCCAAAAGACATATCCATTTCGAAATATTGCATAATTTATATGTAATTTTTCTTGATATAATTCAATATTATTAAATGTATTATTTTATTTTTGAAGAGAAAAGATTTGACCCAGTCGGGATTCGAACCCGACTTTCCACCTCTCTAGCGTGGCGCCTTATCCAACTAGGCCACCGGGGTCGTATCCGAACCAGGTAAATCTTCCCTCTTCAGTGATCCATAACCCCGGTGGCCTAGTTGGATAAGGCGCCACGCTAGAGAGGTGGAAACTCGGGTTCGAATCCCGACTGGGTCAAATCTTTTCTCTTCAAAAATAAAATAATATATTGCATAATTTATTTCAGTCAGTACGATTTTTTTTTTTCAGTTAAAAAATATTACAATATAATTGTAGTAATGATTTGAAAATCGTTATTACAATCATATTCGTTGAAAATATTTTTGAAGTATCGACATAAAATTCAATTTCCTTCCAAAAAGTCAGTTCTTCTAATTAGGGTTGGGTAATTAATAAATCAAAACAAGTTGATGAATGGCTGACTGGCGGTGGGGGGCAGGTGGTTAGAAGTCTATAAAATATTCAGGGCAATAGGGAACTCCCCAGTCGGCGCTCTTCTAAATTATTCCTCTCCATTCTTAGCTCTATTTAATAAATACAGTCTTATTAATTAGAATATTAAAAAAAAAAAATTAAAGTTGTTATATTTGAAATATTATACCTAATGCTGTTTACATATCAACGTTATATTTTTTTCAACAAGAATATTTGCCGTGATACGCAGTAGGCGAACTCCTCACAGCTCTTGACAAGAAATCTAGGAAACCATAACTATAGTCGGTAATAGGCAGTTGGACCGAACACAAAGACTTTCTATCAGCTTACTTTACAATATTCTAGGCGAACATACATGCCTCACAGAAATTGATTATTCCTTTCACCGTTCTAAGTTAACTTCCGAACTACCACGAAACCAGTAAGCGTACTGGTTAGACGATTAATAAGAAGACCAGGAAAATATTCTTTTGGTCTTGTTCCTTCTTGTCTTGTCTTGTCCTGATCTGTCCTTGAGGACTTGTCACTCTCCGCTGATACCACGGTATGAACCTGTAGACGTGGTCATCTTCTGATGACACCTCACCGATCGGAGAACATACCATGGTTTCCATACCATAGTATTTCTCACACATTAAGATAAGTCTAGGTTAAGTTTTAACATGGATTTCTCTTATGGTTGAGGGCAGCTAGGAGATATACAATAGAGCAGTCACGAGTGGAGTGGGGGTGGGATTCGTTCCCCCTCCACTATACTACCTTAACCTCAAAAGTTACAACTAAAGTTACAAGTGTTTGCTTTTAATTTCTTTTTTTTTATGTAAACCTATTCTCGTTGAGTTTTTATTTTGTTTATAAATTCCACATTAAGTTTGCCTTTTTGTGCTGCAATTGGTTGTAAAAACAACAAGACTTGAACTAAAAATGATAAGCATCTTAGCTTTCATAGGTAAGTAACTAACGCAAAATTCTTTCATTGTACCTAGTCAAATTTAGTTCGCGATGGTGTTAAATGCAATTACATTTTTAGGATAAACTCTACTTCAAAAGTATCAAAATACTTCGAAATATTTAAATTTTTATTATTAATTATAACTTTTATATTAAATAAAAATCCTTTTTATTAACAAAGTTTAAGTAAAAAATGATACACTGTGTTTGAAGGAATTTTACTACCTATACTCAGCAACAGTCTAAAATAATGTTGATGAGTTGGGAACTGGGCTAACCCTGGGTAGCATAGTGGTGGGGGAATACTGGTCCCATCTGTCTGTAGCTCCCCCCTATCTCAATAGCAGCTCTATTTCTATATCTCCTCGCTGGTTTAGGGTCTGTATTTTTTTTTTTTTTATTACTTAAAGCGCGGTCATGACAACCTTTTGCAACGTTTTTTAACCCTTAATAATGTACCATTTTGACAAGCTCTAGCTCTGGTGGAGTTGCTCGGAGCGAAACGAAGCCGACAGTTTCCAAATTAGAAATTTAATAGAGAAAATATTTTGATATTAAACGTTTTTTGCTAGAACTTACTGTTTAGGAGCGTTCGTTTAAATGAAAAACTCACGTTTCGCCTACATTTGTTAGGCTTTGGGGCTTTTATGACTCGCTTTAGGTTGTTTAGTTTTGCTCAGATCGAAAATTTGCTGGCAGTGCAGTAGATATAAAAGCATTAGATTATATATGAATATACCCATGACCTGTAGTTTTTCCTAAAAAATACTACAAAAATTGGGTACTGTGTATTTGACATACAGTCCAGTAAATAAATATATTGTTGAGTGCATAAAATGCAAATATGCGATAATTTTTTACCTCAGGGCATGTTAGGATTAGTTAGAAAATAAACGTACTAAATGTCCCTGCCCCTGGGGGGTGAGCTAACAGTGGGGGGAAGGGGTGCAAGTCCTATTTGGGGTTTTTTGATCATATCTCGAAATCGTTCGACTCTAGACAAATAAAAATTAAAGCTAAGTAAATTATCTATAAAATTGTTTACATATATGTTTGTCGAGCTTTCGACGAATTTCGAGATATACATAATTGAACATCGATAATTTTCACAAAAAAAAATTGTTACCTCACTGATAACAATTTGCTGTTAGTGCCTTCCACGATCTTTTCTCAGACAAAATGTCTGTATAAAAGTAATAGAACATTAAATTTACTTTAATTTCATATACACATATTAGGCACTTGAAGTAAATGTTTGTCAAAAAGTGAGGTAAACATTTTTTTTCTCGAAAATTATCGATTTTTAATAACGTTTATCTCGAAAACCGTTCAAAATTTGACAAATATAGATATAAACAATTTTACAGGAAATTTAATTAGCTTTAGTTTTGATTCGTAGCATATTTTCTTAGAGTCCACCGTTTTCGAGATATAATCGAAAATCCCGAAAATGAGATCTTCTCTTTTACCCACCACCGTTTGCTCACCCCACAAGGGCGGAGGACTTTTAGTATGTCTAACTTTTATCTACTGCTAACGAAGCTGTGAAGTCAAAAAATATCGCAAATTTGATGGACTCTACGTCCCTTATTTCACCACTTGTTGACTGGACTAATATGAAAAACGGCTATTTCTTGTATAAAGATTTATGATATCAATAATTGTAAATAAATAGTTGTAAATATTTTGGCTGCGAACTTTATTTTTATTATAAATAAACTACAGAGGTTAAAAGATAGAAGAGGAGAATATTCGTTGATAAAAGTAGCCAAAATGGATGAGACGAACTGACATTAGTGAAGCAGATCACGTATTCCCCTCCTTACCATAGTCCTTCTCACTTTTCTCTAGGATTAAAACTTCTTTGTATTCAGGAGCTCCAAGGAGAGCAACTTACGTAGGGCGTTGTGATAAATTAATGTTACTGTCTCATTACGGCGCTACGCGTCGGTCAGGAGGAACGCCGGGCTGCTCTTCGGGTCTGCTATCAGGGGCAATAGTATTCTTAGGTATCAAAATAACATAATATCTCGATATACAGGACAAAATCCGACTGAAATGCAATAATGGTATTATTAATTAAATCAAACGGAAATTCTAATATAATAATTATATAATCCGGTCGAAATTATTCATCTTAAATTTCTAAAAACTCTATATTTCTGGCCCAAATGTAGACCAAATTATATTGTATGATTAGAAACATGGCGGGATCCGTTATTCATCCCAGTACTAAAAATAATTATAAATTTTTCAATTAAAATCATGGCATTACCAGAAAATGGGCTACCCCGTATCTGCCTCGAAAGACTTTTAGATTTACATACCAATAAACCAGATTTTCAATATAACTGGGTGTCTCAAATTAAACAATTAACCATTAACGGCAGTGTCCCAGAACACTTTTAAGATTTTTTCAATCCACAAAAATTATTATCTAATAAAAATAACATAATAGAAAAAGCCACTAATCATTTATTATCAACAGACATTGATCGTGCATTAAATACAAGATATAACTCATTATTTATGAAATTTCAAATTTAAATAACCCTCAGCCGGAACATTATTTAAAATATAACATTAATATAACCAAAATAAGAACTGTCAGCCAACTGAGAATAGCCAAATGTAACTACTTGAAAATATTTTTTAAAAATAACAGTTTGCAAATTAAAGCTAATGAAAAATGTTAAGATTGTAGCTTATTCATCGTAAATAGCTGTAAACATCTGTTGTTAGAGTGCCAAAGACACAATAATTGTCGAAAGAAATACCTAAAAGACTATATAGTTCAAACAGATGATAGTCTATCTTTGGAAAATATTTTACCCTACATTATTATAGAAAAGATAAATGACGTCTTCCTATTTATTTTAAATGTTTTAAATGCTAGCAAAAAGTAATTGATTTATTTCTTTTGAATTAACTAAATAAAATATTGGATTCTATTGCAATTGCTGCTAAAACTAGACTATAATCAATATCGATTATTATAAATTGTAAAAATGTATTTTTATTTTTATTTTATTTTTCTTTGTTTGTATATATCATTATAGCTTGTAAGAAAAAAAAAATATTTTGTTCGTTTAAATTATTATAATATGAAAAAATGCTTTTCCCGTTAGTACTAATTATATAACATATAAAACTCTTTCTCTATTTGTATTTATTGTTTATTTACTATTATGTAATTATTATTGTTATTGGCTAACTCAATTGCCATAAAGTTTATACTTTAAAGCAATCAATAAAAAAAAAAATAAAAAAAAATATTAAAAATCCGGTCCTAACACATATAAGTATTGAGGCCAGCAACATGTGTTCTCCATTGCAATAATAAAAGTTAAATTTATATTTAGTTTAAATAAATTATAATTAAGTTATAAAATTTCACAGAATACCATAGCATTAACAACTTAACTTTATCTTCCCATTGACTCAGATTATTTTACCTTTAGCCATACTGGCTAAGGAGGCAATGCCTCAATAAAGAACACAACCTTCTTCCTTTAGGAGCTAATAAATTCCACTCCCATTCGAATCCATTAGTCTCCCAACTTGTTACACATTCGATACCTGATAACCCTGCGATAAGCGTCTGGAAAGAAGGTGGCCAAGAGACCTTCTATGTTAGTTTTTATTGAAGTGCTACTAGTGAGTAGTTTTCACAAGTGGTTTAGATGACATCATAATAATTATCCCCAAATTGTATATTGTACACAGTTGTAAATATCAATAAATAGTTGTAAAAGAAAATATAACCTTGTTAACCATATTTCCGCAGCATCGGGCTGAGAGTATTTAGTAAAAATCAATATGAGTAAACTGTCTAATGGTAACATTAATAATCATTAGATATCTTACCGAAAGAGAATTCTTTTATTTTATCTTCTCAACAGCGATTTACGCAATCAGTTAACTCAGTGGTTACATTTGAATATTTGTTATTAAAACAAAGACTAATAAACTTTATTTTATAGGAAATTCTGCGCTTTAATCTTCATGCAGACAAGGAGTATACAAACGTTTTGATAGGTAGTGTTAAAGCCTGAAAATTTTATTTTTTTTATCAACTCCCATAGTGAGAAAAAAATGTCATACTTCATGATGAATACAATATTGTAAATATCTATAGGTATTTCTACTTAATTATTTTATATATATAATTGTTCAAGTTTTGTATTACATATACACTGGTTCAAGTAACGTATTAAATTCTGACAGGTGATTTAAAAAAACAAAAGAAAGCATATTAAACATATAAAAAATCGATAGCAATGTCCTATATAGGGAGCCCACGTGACCATATTTTCAGACAAGGGATTAGGGATAATCGATTGTGCAGTAAGATTGCTTGATTAAGCTTAGAGGGGGAGTGGAGGGAGAGGGAGGAAACGGTCTGTTGGAAGGCCACTCAGGAATATAGGAACTTAGGATATAGTTAAATATTTAACAATGTAATATTTATTTTTATGTGATTTTGACATGTATTAGTATATATATAATATATACATATACAGTAGTGTGAAAATAAAATCAACACTTTTTAAAATTCAAATAATGTTCATTTAAATGATATTTATACTGTTTATTTATTCATTATATTTTGTCGGATTGCACTTCGGGCACTTATCTCTTATTTTAGAGGCATTGTATTGCATACTAATCCAAAGTTTAGTATGAAAATTAATGAAGTGAGTCGACATTACAGTGAACTAAGCAGAAAAAAAAAGAAGCAATAATTCTCGCTTTAAGTGAAGAGAACTTTTCTTGCCGATATATTTTTAATAAAGTAGGTTGTGCTCCGTCAACTGTGAGTAGGTTTTTAAAAAAAAATATAGGTCGTCTGGGTCTTTAGGATTTAAACATTTGTGTGGTCGCAAGAAAAATACAAATGAAAAGGAAGATTGTATATTGCAATGTCCTTGTTTGAAAAATAGAACCTTAACATCTACAGATTTAGCTGTAGAATGGAATACAGTTACATGTTTTAATGTCTGTGCATCAACTATTCATCCAAGATTAATAAAAGCAGGACTGAATGCACGCCAGAAAAAAACACTCTTGAACAAAAAAAAAAATGCGGCAAGCTCGTCTTTGTTGGAATCGAAAACATCAAAACTGGATGAATCGAAATTTAATATTCATGGCACAGATGGAATTCAGTATATGAGGCGAAGAAAAGGTGAGGCCCTAACAACTCAATGTTTAAAATCGACAGTAAAGTTTCCAGTGAGTGTTATAGTCTGAGATTGTATTTCTAGGAAAGGTGTAGGCCTCTTAACTATTCTCGATGGGACATTGCGAGCCCATGGCTACATAAACATTTAAAAGTAAACACAGGTTTTTAAACTGTTGCATCTATTTTTCACACTACAGTGTATATATATAATATTTGGAATAAAAAAACTTTTAAAAATATCAATTAATAAGGAAATAATTTTGATTGTAGATGAACTAAATTTAATCTACTAAGGTGGGGTAAGATTATACTAACTCCTTCTGACGAACGGAAACTCCTGTAAAAATAAATCAATGATGGATGGGACTCTAGGATGAAAGCCAGAACATGCCGCAGCCAATGTCGTGGGGAGGACAATGTACTGATAAGGCTCAGGAGAGACTCCAATACCGTAATTATATGAAGACAATATCCCATATTTTTCAAGAATGCCGAGGCTTGAACATGTTAGGATAAAACTATAATATTACAACCAAAGACTAAAACGACAAGAAACTCCCCGTCGTTACAGACTACTTCAACATTTACCAGAAAAACGTTTAAAGCTCCTAATTAATTACAAAATCCTCATATACATGACAGTGATTAAACCTTTTTGGACGTACAGAGTTGAGCTTTGGGGCTCCACTAAACAATCTAAAATCCTTCGAAAAATCATCAATGCTTCTTACTTTGTCACCAATAAACTTATCCATAAAGATCTTAATGTTCCATATGTTGCTGATTTAGCCCACACCAGATACCTATCCTTTCATAGTAAGGTCCATAACCACTCAAATCCGTTAGTTTCTCAACTTGCTTCCCACTCCATTCCTGATAATCCTCCGAGGCGTCTGAAACGAAGATGGCCTAGAGACCTTCTAGTATAGAATTTTTAATGAAGTGCTACTAATGAGTAGTTCCTCTTAAGTTTTAACTAGTTATTATAATCGTTGTCAATACATTTACTTGATGTATATATTTTGTGCAGATGTAAATTTCAATAAATGAATATAAAAAATATATAGATATATTCCAACCGTCTTAGGATATAACGTAAGTGGAATAGCTCTATAAGTGGTACAAAACTCTCAATTCCATCATTTCCCCATCAAATAAAATCTTTTACTGGAATTTTTTACCTCTATAAGTGGAATCAATTTTTGTGAAAATTGTCTCTGTAAATGGGAATTTTTTTTCATTGTATTTATATAAGTTGAATGCGCATTATTGCTAAGAAAACGTGGAGGGATAGTTGGGTTTATTTTGTTTTGATTGTTTACCAAAGTGTAAACAGTAAGCACATTGATATTCTACCCTAACCTACTGTTGCTTCACTCTAATCTTTGCTAACTTGTCTGCCGGTTGATAAGTTAATCTCATCCTGTCAACATGTCGCGTAATCTAAAATCTTTTTCAATTAGTGAAAAATTAAGGTTTGATCGTGAATTTGAAAGTGAGAAGTCAAGGAATGAGATCGCATGAACAGTTCGATGTGCCGAAATCAAAATTTTGTCAGATTTTGATTAGTAAAAAGAAATTGATCGCATGTTCAGAAGGACATGGAAAAATAAAGAGATTTCGGGCTTGTGAATACCCTGAGTTTGAAAAAACTCTTTTAGTGGCACATGCAACCTTAATAACCTGCACAAGTGAAACCTTGTTTAAGTGGAATACCTCTTTAAGTGGGTTTGAAATCCTGTCACCAAGAGATTTCACTTATCCAGGTTCGATTGTATATGTTTAAAAATAAAATAAAAAAGAATAATTGGCGTTTATAACCGGAGTACTGAGTTGGATAAAGTTAACTAAAGCTATCACCTAATTTAATCTTCCATTCGTTTTTTTTTAATGAACTAATGATTATTATTTTAAATTTATTCTAGGAAAATAGGACATATCGAATTTTATATATGATTAAATTTTCAGTCTAACCAACAGATTAAAACTTCTGTATCCAATGCTTCATAAACGGTCGACATTAAAACTCCGACAACGACTGAATACATACACTTAATGTACTTACTTAAACCCATATGGACATACGCCACACCTTAAATGTATAATACCTTAAAAAAAAAACATACCTTAAAAAAATATAAATATTCCAATCAAAATTATTCAGACTAAATACGAAATCACCTTGGTACATTTCAAACAACACCATTCACACTGATTTAGAAATATCTACATTAAAGGAATATATACATGACCTTTATAGACGATTCATGACAGACTTTATGGACATAGAAACATACTCATTAATGACATGGCCACGACTGACATACCTGGAAATACTCTCAGAAGGCTTAAAAGAAGCTGGATGAGAGATTTGCTCAAATAAATCTCTTTAACCCATGCCAGGAGGAGGTACTGTTGAGTGCTAGTCTCCCACAGTCATTCAAGGCTTGTAGTATGCAGTTTTATCACATTCACTGATTGTTACCCTAATAACAGGTTTGGTTCAAAATCTGAAAGAGAAAAAAAAAATAAAATGTTTGGCTTAACTATGTCGGAGTAGTTTTACGCCATAAAACTAAAACAAACAAACTGTATTTAAGGCAGCAATACCTTTGTTTGATTTAAACTATTTCCTAAAATTTTAAAAATAATGGACTTTTATTATTTTTAGGTTGAAGTTCGGTTTCTGTTTCGTTATATCCTATTTCTTTCTAGTGTTTTGATATTTTTAGAATTTTTACAAAAATTTAGTAATCATCATGATAATGAAAATGAAAGAGGAAGAGGAAATTAATTAAGTAAAATAGTAAGAAAAGAATAAGCAAATAACAAAAAAAAAACCGCTTCAATCTGAAACAAGGGCCTTTGTAATTTTTTTAATGAAATTGAATATTTTGTTGGATGCTTCATTTTATATTGTTTTAAATTGAAAAAAAAAAAAAAAAAAATTTACTTATTGTGTATTAAAACAATTAATACTTAGGAAACTTAATTAACCCTTCATCCAATCGTATAAACTACTCAGAAGGAAATCTTGTCTTTCCGTAAAATAAAAACTCCTAAACTCTAATTTAAAAAAAAAACAAAAACAAAACATTGTTGGACTTATTTGAACCTGTGGAGCTGAAATGTGGGTGACGGTAAAAGAATCGAACATCTAATCTATTCAATCCTTCCAATCTAAAGTCCTTCGAACCATTGTAAATTCATCATATTACGTCTCCAAATAAGTGTTTTCCTTGACCTTATGCCCATGAATTTTCATCAAAACCTTTCTAACTATCCCAACTCGCTGGATCATTCATTATTCAGTGGTATACAACCTTGTAAACAAATCATTGGCCCCTAAACCTGTCGTATATATTAATTTTATTGGAGTTCTGGCAATGGCCATCTTGTTTCAGAATTTAACTGCTCTTTGACTTCACTGAAAGGGCTGTGTTATGGTTACCTTTGGGAATGGCTCGTCATTCCATCGGATTTTCCTTAGGATCTTTGTGTACATTGTATATAGAGTGTGGTTGTAATAGTTTTGTTTTGTATTTCTCTATTGTAGTTATTTGTATCCTCCTCTCTATTTCAGTTTATCTGTTTCTAATGTCATTGTTCTAATTTTTTTTATGTTATCATTAATTAGATATATTATATAATTTATATAGTTAGAGGTTTTTTTAACATTATTTTTTTACTATATTTTAATAGTACATATTGTATGATTGGTTTATTATCGATTATATTGGTTATTAGCCTTGATTGAGGCTAACTGTAATATTCATTCTATGTAACATTTTCGAAAAATATTATAATAATGGAAATGATATAATTATCACGATATAGGGTGAACCAGTTGTTGAAACCTCAAATAGAATTAGAAATAAAAAATAAAAAAAACTAATTAAATTATTTTTGAATCCTACAACTCAACTTTGTATTGTGAATTCTCTCAATTCCGTCCGTATTTTAAAAAATATCTCAAGGTGTCGAAAACTGATTTTATATTAGTTAATGTCACTAGGTTGTAAAATGTATCCCTTTAATAGGATTAGCAGTGAACTTTCTTGTTTATTTTAAAGTATAGTAATTAAGGGAAAGCAATTGTGAATTTCAACTTTATTGAACCATTCTTTCCCTAATTATAGTATGAATATTTCTTATCAAGAGATGTCTGGTTCAAACCGGTACATTGTTTATTTAAATTATAACCGATTATGGAATAGGAAAGTTATACTTTTTGATGTGATCTGGCTACATGTATAGTTATGGATGCCCACAAAATTCGGATTGAATGTAAAACATCGGTGGGCAAAAGTTTGATCTCTGCGGTGTGTACATTCAGAATGGGATATGTCCAAAGTTTTCAGGGATGGGAAACAAACTCGAATCCCAGCGGGTTTTAAACTGGAATGAAACAGAGCTGGTCCCACCGGCCCTTTGTAAAATATTTTTAAAACGTTATTTGAATACAGTTCCCTATATTAACTGTTTTCATTTTTTTTTTTTTTTTTTTTTTGTTTTGTTTTTTTTTTTTTTGACAAAGTTTCACCTGCTTTTTCGCTTGTTTTTCAGTTATTATAAAAATGTTCGATATACGCTTAAATAATTTTATTTTGACAATTACAATATTTATTCGTAAAACAAAATTACTACCGATCCTTAACTAAAGGAAAAGTTAATAATCTAAAGCTGATCCAGTATCACTAGAAGTGGATATTAAAATTATTAATAAGGATTTAAGATATCACTACATCATAAATCATAATGTGTCAATATCTAAATTATTTGATTCTGAATATGGATACTGATATAACAAATTCGATTCTATATTCTCAAACTCAAAAAAAACAAACAAAAAAAAAACAAGACGATAATAATTCAATAAATTAACTGTTAAAGAGCGTGCAGCATTAATTATCAGCACTTCGAAAAAACGAGTTAGCTGTACCCACAGATTATTAATATCTGTTTTCTTAAAAATTGTTTGTTGTACTTTTTAATAAGGCATTAAAGTCGGCGCAAATGCTATTTTTAGTGTAAAAACAGGATCATAAAAGAATAAAAACGACAAGAAACAGCTCGTCGTTTTCGACTTCGTTAACATTTACTGAGGAAACGCTCAAGGTTTCCGATTAATAACAAGATACTCATATACATGACTGTAATTAGACCGATTTGGACTTACGGAGTTGAGCTTTCGGGTTGCACTAAACCATACAATTCATCTCATATCCAATCCTTACAATCCAAAATCCTTCGAAAAATTCTCAATGCTCATTATTATGTCGGAAATGAACTTATTCATATCTCAAGATATATGTCCCATATGTTGTTGATTTAGCCCAAACTAGATACCAACCCTTTCATAGCAAAACTTATAATCACACAAATCCACTAGCATCACAACTTGCTTCACATTCTATTCCAAAGGCGTTTGAAAAGATGCCCAATATTTTATTGAGTATTTTATTAAATAGAGCTTTTTTAAGTGCTACCAAGGCAGTAGCTTTTCAAGAAACTGACATGAAATTTATAACATTATCACATTTATAATTTATTTTATTTTATATTGTATGCAGATGTAAATTTCAATAAATAGCTAAAGAAAAAAAAATACAAGGTTTTGAAAAACGATCATAATTTGACCATGTCCTTTGCAAAAGTGTTCAATTTAGACTTATCGATTTTTTTACCTCAACAAATGAGATCTAAGTTTACGTAAGCAATGGTCGAATTATTATAGTTCTGTATTGTATTTCTTTAGAGTTCCAGGTAATGGCTTCGTAAATGTTATTGTAACGAAAATATGTGCTGTCATTTTCTATAAATAAATTGACAGCATCAAAATTGAATTTTTCATTTGTATTTGTAAATGAAGCTATTTTGTTGTATACAATAAAACAATAGTTTGGAATAAAATAATGTTTAAAATTGTTGTGCTTATTATAAAAAATAAACACATAAGTCCATATTTTAAATACTATCTTGAGGATTTGATTCTAGGTATTTAAAAAAAATTATCGATGAAAGTAATATGATTATCATTATTGATAATAGTAAGGTAAATGACAGTATATCTGCGTATTATATTGTATATCTCTTGTGTTAAATGTCTATGAAATAAACGTTGTTTTTTTTTTCTACAAATTTCAAAAATTTCATGTATATTGTTTTCCTTAATCTAATATGTTGCTGATATGCAAATATTTGATGGGTGGGGTTTCGGATATGTTGGTTGGATATTTTTTTTCCTTTCATTAGCCTAAGTGGATTGTGTATTTACATTGCAGGCCAGTTTTTTTAAAAGGAATTTTTATTATATATTTTTTTTATATTCTGTTATTTATTCAATATACTAGATTTATTTGTTTGGTATTCCAATTTATTTGATTGCCTTAATAAATTAAGAGTTATTTTGATTCCAACTCTCTGAAAAGTATTTAAAATAGAATCCAGACATCACTTCAACCAAAGCAAATGATGATTTAATTTTTTTATTAATTCTCACTTTATATATCCAAAAATATCATGTACAGCCTTGGCCAAAAGTATTAGGCACCATGAAAAATTCTCTATTTAATTTTAATAAGTAATTGTTTAATCATTGTTACACCCAAAACTCGTTTTGTTGACAAAAATACTTCCTTGAAATAGAATATTTTCAACCATTGTCCCCTACTTCATACGCTACACCAGGGGGGAAACAATAATGTAATGTAAAATAAAGGACTCAGTACAGTCCTTGCTCTCTTTACTGCAACTTGAGAAAATTTTTGTTGTATTTAATTGTGTATATTACAAAATAATTACATTTCGGGCTTTTTTGAATTCAAAGAACTGAGTGAGATTGAACGTGCAAAGATTTTATGTCGTCGGAAGGGTATAATCAATCTTAGATCGCTTAAACTATGAAGTGCTCCCGATGTGATGTTCAATATACGCTTATTGGACAGCGGATCTTTAACACATTTTTCTCACTACCTAGAGCAGGAAAAAAAAATAAATAACAGGTGCACGTTATAAGATTTTTATGAGAACATCTTTTCAAAATCGCAAGAAAGCATCAAAAGATTAAAACCTTGTGTTAGTAAATAATTAGTTGCTAAGAACCAATTTTAACTGCCAGATCCGAACTCAGCCTGGATACAATAACCAATATAATTAGGATTGATGAATTAAATGCCACTTCTATTGAGATTATTTTATTTGAAAACTAGTTTCGAATGCTAAACATTCATCTTCAGTTCTAAAACATACAATAAAATTTTCAACACATCAGTACTATGTTACATAGATTAAATATACTAAGGTTTTTAAAAAGATAAGACAAGAAATCAAACACAGGCACTCACCTTCGAGGTAACTAAAACACTGATATTGTGAGAAGTAAAAGGGGGGGGCAGGTAGGTTAAGTTTTAGATTTACAACGGGGTTTCCCTTATGACTCATTGGGTTTTTTTCGTTCCTATGGGAAATAAATTTAAAATGGGGCTATTGGATATGTTAATCTGATCATTTAAACAAAAATCTGGATCGGTTTTTAAACGATTTTATTATTTCTAGTGATTCAAAAGTATTTAATTTTAGGCTATTTTCTACTTGATGTAATATTTTTACTCCCGAGTCTTTATTAAATTTGTGGTTATTTTCATTTAGATGGATAGCGAAATTGGAATTTTGGGTCTTATTAGTGTATGCTCTTATATGTTCATTTACTCTTTGATTTACTGATCGTCCGGTTTTTTTTTCCCGTGTATTTTTCTTCACAGTCATAGGCATTTAATTCATCAATCCTAATTGTATTGATCCTTCTATATCATCATGCGTACCTCAAGTAATAACCAATATCTTTTAAAGAAACTACTTCTAGCAAGTATGAAGACTAGTGGATTCGAATGGGTATGAGGCTTATCATGGAAGGATGAGTATCTGGTTTAGGCTACTACACCTCCATATGGGAGATTAAGATCATTGTGGATACGTTTATTTGTGAGATAATAAGGAGCATTGAAGAATTTGGATTGATTTAGGGTTTCAGTGGAGCCACAATGTCGACTCTTTGTGTCAAAAAAGCTAAATTACCGTTATTTATTTGAGAGTTGTAATTCATTGGAAGCTTTAAACGTTTGTATTGTAAATGTCAGAGTTGTCTTCTACAGCGGCCAGCAGTTTCTTGTTATTATAGTCTTGTGTGTGAAATGAAAGTAGGAAGTTTGTCGATATTGAGTCTTGGATGGTGAATCGGTTCAACATGGATTAGTGGAATGCTAAATTTTACACTGGGTTTGAATAGTAATCGAATATATTACATAACAAAAAGTACCTATCAAGGTTACCCCAAATCAGCAACATATGAGACATCAAAATCATTATGGATAGGTTTATTTGTGACTTAACAAGAAGCATTGAGAATTTTTTCGATGAAGAAAATTACCTTTTTCAGCAGGATAATGATCCCGAGCATACTGCGTGGAAATCCAAAATAGGGATCCTGTACAACACATCAAAGTGGGTGCCCACTTCCCCTCAATCACAGGATATTAACCCTAGAGTGCATTTGTGGAATTATTTAAAGGATCGAGTACTTTGACACAAAAATTAGTGAATTCAGTGCCACAAAGCATATAGAGCATATCAAAGCCAAAGCTGACCCTACTAAATATTAATTGTTATCGATGTCAATATTAAACAGAAATTTTATCAAGTGAACGAATACTTTTGACTCGTGATGTTAATGTTGTTTTTGGGTTATTCTTCATGCATTACTTTTGTAATATGTTCTATAAATACAAAAATATATTTATAAATAAAAGTGTTGATGTATACATTAAATGAAATTGTCGTTTTAAGTCAATCCATTTAAATAATGCAGGTGTTTGATGCAGGTGCAGGATTCATTGCTAGTGTACGAATACTTTTAACTCTGACTCTATCTAGCTTATTATATTTCACAAAAAGTTTTTAATACAACTTATATCTAAATGTAATGTGAAAGAAAAAACGTTACTACAATATATTCTAATTATATTTAAACTTATGGAATGCATATTAAACAAATATATTACGAACTTTTATATAGAAAAACAATTATTAATAATACGAAAAATTGTTTATATTTAAAGTAAATTCGATTAGTAGCATATTCCTGATTAGTAGACAAGCGATTATATTGCTTTATGAGATAGTTTAAACTAATTCATTTTTAGTTAGTGTAGATGAATTTATGTAAATCAAAAACTTACTTTATTATGAAGTGAGGACAGGCAAGTTTTAGTCCAATTTTCAATCTCCTGAGTTGAGGGTGGTAACTTGAACATTCTCAGATCTTTTTTTTTTGTATTTATATATGTACAATTATTAACATTTTTGAAGACATAAAATAAGCTTGATGGGTATATATTTCATTATGTATTTTTTAAAATAAATTCTATTAATAAAATTTAAATTAATTTCTTTAATAAAATTTAATTTGATGAAACATCTTTCTGGAATATACAATTTTAATTATATTTCAACTTATGAAATGTATATTAACCCTTTCCAGGTCACAGTGTATACTACATTACACCATAATTCTATAAATTAGAGAGGTCCTTTATTCAAAACATTAAATGAAGTTAAAAAAAAAATAATAATAATAAATGATTTTTTTTTTTTTTTTTTTACTGTTTTATTCAGTATTAGACCAATATCAAATAAACAAACAGTGAATTTTTAGATATTTTTAATTATGTATGCTTACCCTGAAAATGGTGAAAATATTTCGTGCTTTTATATTGTAGAACAATTATTATTAATTCAAAGATATTTTAGTAAATTTAAATTCAATTAGTACCTTATTTCTGATCGGCGGGGAAACTATTCTATGTATATCTTCCTGAGGTACATTCAATTATCTATAATTAATTAAGATAAAATCGTATTTTGATTTAAATCAAATAATAATTTTATTGCGAAGTGAATCAGTACAGAGCTAGGACCAGACTGAAGAAGGTACGAACATGCACAGACATGTTGAGTCCAATGTTCAATTTTCTAAGTAGAGGGGGTAACTCGAATTTCTTCAAATATTTTTTTAATTTTTTATATAAAATAATTAACGTTTTTAACAACATAAAATAGGCTGGCATATGTACACATTCAGCTCATTAAACATACATAAATAAATACCTAAAGAAAGATCTGAGGAAATTCTAGAGGCCCCCTCCACTTGGAAGATGAACATTGGACTCAACATGTCTGTGCAAGTTCCTGCCTTCCTCAGCCTGGTCCCAGCTCTCTGCCGATTCACTTCGTAATAAAATAAGTTTGTGATCGAAATCAGAATAAGATTTCATCTACATTGACTAAAAATGAATTATAGATTGTTTAAAGCATCTCAGGAAGCAACAGCATCGTTTATCAGCCGATCAGAAATAAGGTACTAATTGAATTTAAATTTTTATTACTGATTCGAATTAATAATTATCCTAACATATAAAAGCAAGCAATGAATTTATTTAATATATGTATGTTCCACAAGTTGAAATATAATTAAAATATATTCCAAGAAGGTTTTTTAATAAATTAAATTTTATTAAAGAATTTCGTAATACATAATGAAAAATAACAAATAATATTTTAATTACTTCGAAACAAAGAGCATTAAATGACAATCAACGAAATTATCGATACTTACAGTGGCTCCCAGTCAAAAACGATATGCTAGGATATTTATAGATTTCTTTGAATAAATGAACAGTTCAAACTATATTACATTAAAAAAATAATAATTTATTCTGATCACTAAACATCTTAGTAGTATGTACTTTGTATATGAACATATAAAAATAAGCAGGGATATAATTATAAAAATAAAACACATTTGCCTCACGATTACTTATCTCACAGTGAAAATGGTACACGTTTATTTTTCTCTATATTTGTTAATCTTAAACTAATTTACTTTTGTTAATTTCTTGTGTCGAAAGTGTTTGGCTCTTTTCTGCCGCTGGTTTTACAGCAAAATTAATTTCAATTTTTCCATGTTTCATAAAATAATTGCAGAAAATGTAGTTTTATAATGATAATTGGTTTCTCTTAGTTAATGAAATAAGAACTATATTTCGTTTCTCTCTGTAACAAAGGTCTTTATTTACAATATACATTTACATTAATTACAAGCTGTTAGCTGTTAATACAATACATTCACTCACCTGTAACAAAGGAAACTACATTTAAAGCCCTTATTCTCTTCTTTATACATTCAGAATATATACAGTGGGTCAAAAAAGTATTGGCATACCCACATTTTTTTTAATATCTTAGTTTTATAAAGATTAATTGTTTTTTACTTACTTTGAGTAAAAAGTAGCTCAGAACTTTTAATTTTTGGTAGCAATTGGTTGAAATTATTGAAAACAAACTGTAATTAAAAATCACTTGAGGTACGCATGATGATATAGAAGGATCAATACAATTAGGATTGATGAATTAATTGCCACTTCTATTGAGATTATTTTATTAGAAAACTAGTTTCGAATGCTAAACGTTCATCTTCAGTTCTAAAACATACAAAAATTTTTTTCAACACATCAGTACTATGTTACATAGATACATACATAGATTATATATACTAAAGTTTTTAAAAAGGTAAGATAAGAGATCAAACATGTATTTAACCTACCTGCTCTCCCTTTTACTTCTCACGAATTCTGTGAGAAGTCCATTTCTGTTTTAGTTAGCTCGAAGGTGAGTGCCAATGATTGATTTCTTGTCTCACCTTTTTAGAAACTTAAGTAAGAATATATAATCTATGTAACATAGTACTGATGTGTTGAAAAAAAAATTGTATGTTTTAGAACTGAAGATGAATGTTTAGCATTCGAAACTAGTTTTCTAATAAAATAATTTTAATAGAAGTGGCAATTAATTCATCAATCCTAATTGTAATTAAAAAAAAAAATATGTAAATTTCAAGGGTCAAAAAAGTATTGGCACAGCAGACATTTTTATTTTGATAAATATATTAAATTTTATGTACATTTAATATTTTGTTACCATACCATTGTGACTGTTATGGTGGGTTACTTAAGATGGAATTTTATCCCATTATAGCAGTAAAACAGTTTTAATCTGTGATTGGGAAGATTTTTATCTTTGCGGCCTTAAAAATATATAAGTGCTCTATGGGATATAAATTCGGAGACTGGGCAAGGTTTTTTGATTTATCACCGAACATTATAAATCAACAACTCCTCTGTTTTATCAGCAGTATACTTCGGGTCGTTATTTCGCAGGAAGATATTTTTACTCCTGTTCACCATCTTTTCAGCACTGCTGTTCATGTTGTGGTACAAATGCTACCATATTTATCTACATTTATAATATCTTCAATGAAGTTCAAGTTTCCCACTCCGTTTCACGACATGCAATCCTAAACTTAAATGCTCCCAACTCCATGTTTATTGTTGACCTAACATTGCTCATTTGAAATAATCTGTTTGGTTTTCTCCATAGATATTTAAGACTATCAGAGCAAAAAACATTGTATTTGCTTTAACATTATGTTTGCCAAAAATTCCAATGGTCCCTTTATGTCGATCATGTCAAACATTTTTCGATTACGAATGGATTCTTTCTTTGAACTCCAACAATAACTAAAACTGGATTATGTCCTTTACTGTTTTCAAGATAAAAGTTGTGATAGAAGCTGATGCAATCTGTTCTGCTATTTTAGAGGTATAAATAGAGATTGTTTTTGCCATTATAATGTGAACTTTTTTTTATTTCCTTTTCAGAAAACGTTTGAGGCCTCCCTGAGCGTCGTTTGTTAACAACTGAACCCATCTCATTATGTTTTTTATGATGTTCCTAAGTGTCCTAAAACTTATATTAACCTTCCACTAGTCGCAACCCTAGGACTAACACGAATAGTCGCAACGATCTGACAGATCACCTCTTGAAATTCAATCGTTCAACCGATGATTTCATCACTTTTATTTTTCTCATTTACTTAATTTGATTTTTAAAGGAATGCACATGATAATACACATTAATAAAATAAGTAATGCAAATATTATTTATCTATTGTATTATAACAACTTTTAACTATTTTTCTGTTATCACAATTTTTAACTATTATTTACTTCACTAATTTTACTTATACAGCTTTGACAGGCAATTTTTGAATGTTCTAAACATCAATACATTCTTCATTGTTCACAAAATTATTCAGTCAGCCTTCGTTTTTCACATAATTCACAATGTCGTCTTATAGAGCCACGTCCTTCATGATTTGCTTCAGGTGGAGCATCCTCTTTCCTATAATATAGTAAACATAAACAAACTCTTACCTATAAATGAATTATTGTTAATGCATTCCTCATCACTAGATACATCATCTTTGTGTTCAGCATCTGAATGTTCAATTCCTTCTTCCACAACGTCTGTTTTACTTTCAGTATCTGTCTCACTTTCATTAAAATTTTCTACATCACTATTATTCTCTGTATTACATAGAACGATTTTACGAATTATTTCAATATCTTCTGGGTTTTCTAAATAGAAGGTGCGCTTACGATTCATAATGTAATAATGATAGAATAAAATCTGTCGCGTCAGTAGTCGCAATGAGCCAAATAGATCTTGTCCCGGTAACAGCGGAATAGAAACTAAATAACTAAAAATCTATAGAGAATATTGAGAATTTGACGTCACTAATGAATTCGAGGAATCTTAATTGAAAGGTACTGAGTCGCTTATCTCATTATAAAAATCCTACTCGGAATACTGCGCAAATAATACCTTGGGTGGGTCTGTCAGATCGGTTGTGACTACTGGAGGGTTAACCACACGGATTCATAATTATACACAATTCTTATTTGTTTTTTCCCATTTTCCACTCTCAGTTCCTAAATTATCCAACATCTAATCCCAAGATGTTGAAAAGAAATGTTTTCAATTCATGTATCTCAGTTTAATTGTTCCATGTTTACTTATTGTTTATTCCGTGGATTCAGATTAACTTTGAAAGACTGTTATGGTAACTAGAAGTGCACTTAGGGAATAGCGAATCCATCAATTAGTCACCTAATTGGTTTTAGTTTTCCCAAAGGTGATTGCAGCGGAGGTGTAGGGCAAACAGTCTTTCGGCAACCGCCTCGCTTTTGATGTAAATGTGAATGGCTTGAGGGAGTTGACAAGATTAGGACTCCAACCTCTTAATAAAGTATGAGACGGCAAGCAGCGCCTCGATACCTTGAGTCTTTGATAAACTTAATGCAAAGATCTTCTATTTCTATTACAGTTGAGCACCAAGTAGACCCAGAAATAACTGATCTTTATTTTGGTTAGTAAGAATCCGTCAAAGAGATATTAATTGAATGAAGTATAATCAAGCCCTTAAATATAGACCCAATTTATGGAAACTTATAGTAAGTTCAATGCATAGCAAATGAAAATCATACACCTTTTATAGACTCAAGCATCTGAATCAGTTATCAGGATTTTGAGTTGATATATCTAAAATTGTATGGGAATGTTTTTCAAATCTGCCAGGATCTTACGATTTTTGCGGCCGAAGGACATCCTTGGCCACTCTCCTTTCCCACTTAGAATTAGTTTCTATCCTTAAGGACCCTATTATAAGATGGTGGAAGGACATCCTTGGGCCACTCTACTTCCCCACTTAGAATTAGTTTTCCCCCTTAAGAATAATATATATATAATAATAATAATAATAATAATAAAGTTCTTTATTTATTCTGGGACCTTAAGTCCCTTAAGAATAAAAAATAATGTACAATCAAGGGCCTTCAGAGCCTTAAAATAAAATAATATTTACATAACAAAGTAACAGATAATAATAATAATACTAAAAAAAAAATTTAAAAAAAAAAAGAAAAAAAGAAAAAAAAGAGCAGAAAGAAGATATTAATAAAAAGTAACAGAAAATTTATATTAATTTTTTACGAAAAAGAAAAAGATTTCTTAAATATAAACTGTTTATAATTATAGTTTATAGTTTATAACAACTAGAAAGTGGCTGTTGACAGTTTTTGGAGGACAGGATCTGGGTGGATAGTAGGTGGTTAAAGAAGTGGTATTTGAAAGTAGAAAGGTTAATTGAATGACGAATGTTGAGAGGGATGGAGTTCCTGAGAGAAGAGGATCGGATTACGAAAGATCTGTCGAAAGTGGCTGAGCAATGAGTAGGAGTATGCAAATCTGATTGACGGGATCGGGTTTGGCGGGTAAGAATTGAGGATTTGAGTTGAAGGAGTTCGGAAATGTAAGGTGGATGATGGGATTGAACGGTTTGAAAAAGTAAGGATGCCAGGAAGTACTGGCGACGGTAGGAAGGAATAAGCCACTTTAACTCCGCATAAAACTGCGAAACGTGGGCGCTCCTCGGGATCCCGAAAATAAAGCGGATAAAGCAGTTTATAAAAAAAAAATGACCGTTTTTGATCAAAATATTTGTATTATTATTTCTTTGATATAAAATACAATTAATACTCAAAGTATAGTCCATTGTTATCTACCGTTATTACCCATCTGCTAGCCAATTGCTCGATGCCACGCTGATACCATTCCTTGGGATGGCTGTCAAAGAACTCTTGGACAGCATTTTCAACTTTAGCATAATTATTAATTTTTTTTCTTTGAAGAAAATGGGCCATGCATCGAAATAAGTAGTAATCCGAAGGTACGACGTCTGGACTATATGGTGGATGAGGCAAGAGTTCAAACCCATGAAGTTCTGTAAACTTTTCTGCTGATAGTTGAGAAGATGATGACTAACAGTATCTTTCGACACACCACACTCCCTGGCAATTTTCGCGAGTACTTTTGGACGGATTTGAATCAACAGCTTCCTTCAGAACCTCATCGATATCCATTAATTGCCGTCCGGAGCCCTTCTTCCTTTCCAACGTCGTATCTCCACTTCTAAATTTTTCAAACCAACGCCGCGCAGTGCGCTCTTCAAGGACACCTTCCCCATCATATTTAATAATTTCACGAGTTGCTTCAGCGGCTGTAAAATGTTTTTCCAGTAATGTCTTTAAATTATGAGAATTTCGCACGACACTGTCATGTTTCTTCTTTGAAATAGATATCTGAACAGAGGATTTTTTTAAAGAAGTCCAGTGTTAGTAAATTAGCTTAGAGAATGCTCTAAAGGGATTATTAAGTATTAGTAAATAATAAATAGCATTAAGATATTTACATACTTTTGAACTCTGGAATTTGATAAAACGGTCATTTTTTTTTATACGCCCTATTAATAAGAATTATAAGTTTGTACATGGATCAAACATTATACACCTTTGAACATGAAATTAATAAAAAGTAAACATAAAACTAAGTTCATGCCTAATACCACCTTGAAGATATTATCCTCAGATGATTCTTTTAGTCCCTTTTTTGTGTGCGATTGGTTAAATTACCTCCCCCACCCTACGACCATGACAGCCATTGGCTAAGCTCCATTGGCCGCCCCAGGGGAAGGGAGGCTCACGTAACACGGGTTAATTCTTATGTCACGTGACCTCTGCCAGCCAATCAGCTTCGCTTCTTCTCGACAACTCTCCTATCAAACTTTAATTGAAACTGCCTTTAGCCCCTTCTTAGCTACCCTCTTACCATTTCTTATTTGTACCTATGGGAATTCCTCAAACGTGTGCCCAATATTTTGCCACTTGATGGAGCTTTTTTCATTGTGAATGATCAATGTTATCTTCTTATTTGCCATTTCAGCTTTCTTTTAAACGCTTCATTCTTTTTCAGATTTTTACGTCACCTAACAATTAACCAGAGTGTATGGACGTAATATGATAATTAGAAATATCTATGAGTTACCTATACTCCGTGGAATGCAAGACGTAATGTACGCAAAGCTTATTAATTAAAAAAAAAAGCTTAGAAACTTTATTATTTTTTTGAATTGGAGCTTAACATTCTTATGTACCTCAACTAGGCTCAACAAGGATAGACATATCTTATAGGTTGTCTTATCTATTATAGTGTGGCTTGGGAAGGTCGAGATTCATTCCGCGGGTCCGCCGCGAAATACATTTTAAACCGCTTAGGTGGGACTCGAACCCACGACCTTGAGTAAAGAGCGAACTGAGATCTTTGCCCCAGCTCGCTCGGTCATCTAGTCCCTAAATGAAAAAAAAAATACCAGTTTAAAATTACTCGTTCGTAATTAGTAAATTATTCGTAATGTTATTCTTAATTCGAATTACAAGTACTATCGAAAAATGCTATATAATTTTTTTCTATTAGAAGTTTTATGATACAAATAAAAAAAATGATAAAATACCACACGAATTGGATTTTAATTGAATATCATTTCGTTATAACAATGAATGAAGTAACCATTAAATCTACCATAAAAATAAAGTATGAATGTACAATTCAGAAGAGTAAAAGAACATTTTTTTTTTTTTTAATTGGAGCTTAAAATCCTTATGTACTCCAACAAGGCTCAACAAGGGCGGCCTATCCAACAGGCTGTCTTATCTATTGTTGTGTATAGTTGGGAAAGGAGAGATTCATTCCGCCAGGAAATTAATTTGATTTTTTTTTTTTTTAATTCTGCTTATTTTTCTTTAATACATTAATAATCCTAACAACTCTTTGGAAAATAATACAACTTTTAGAAGTATAAACGATTAAATCAATTGGATGAAATTTCTTTCTGAATCGTGTATACTACAAAGTGTAAGTATTATTTATAAATATAAACAATATCAGGTTGAATAAACAAATATTACACGGTTCGCCTTTGGCTGTTATATAATATACATTGGGAAGAACGAGGATTATGGTTGTGGGTAGTCAGAGGAAGAAAATATTGCTCCCACGGGGAGGAAATAAAGCCCACTTTTCATTTCCCTCCGGCGGTCCGTTGCGAGGATTTCCCGTTCGACGGCGGATGAAGAAGAATCCAAGATGGTGAGGGATTGGGCTGTCAATATTAGAGGAAGGGTCATAAATCCAGTTAACAGCCGCAATTGGGGCGAGTGCTGCCGCTAGGGCTAAATGGTTCGACCCATTAGTCGTATAAATCAGAGCTCGATGGCTCTGAATGAGCTCGGCATTCAGTGGGTACGATCCTCGATCGTTCGTTCAAAATCATTCCTGCCCCCTCCCCATGCCGTTGAAAATTCATTAGGCCTTTCCAAATTTAAATTTCAAATCAGCAGCGCGCTATAGGAGGTTAATGGTCGTATGGAATACACGGGAGGGGGGAGGGGACAAGGAGAGCGAATGGACCCCGATAGTGGTCTACTGGAGTCTGGGTCAGCCACTTCTCCATTCAAGTGGCTACTCGGCATTCCTCGGAGCTCTGCCACGTCTAAGACATAAACTTCTTCCATAAAACTCTCCTTTGTTTTAATGCCACTTTCCAAATGGTTCATAGAGCAGTCGCCCTACTTCTAGAACACAGAAAGCTTATAATCATAAATATACGAGAATAATTATTTTACCTATTTATTTATTAAATTTTTTTATTTTATTACTTTTCACATCTACTCACTTGAGTCATTAATGACTTAATAATACACATGGGTCATTCTCCCATTTCATACGAATTTTTGTCCTGAAGCGATTGTAGTTTCTTGCAACCCAACGATAACAATTAGGTGCAAGGTACTTACCTCTTAAACGTAAAGTAGTTTTTCCTTGGTTATTGATTTTTTTTCATGGTTTAATTTGAATTGAAAACGTCTAATTCTATTCCCCTCACATGTCATGAGTTGTTACCAACATGAGTTGGTAACGTTAAATGCATAGTACTCAGGTAGTAAATGCGTAGTACCTCAGGTAAGTTGCAATATATTGAATTTTATAATTGAAACTGAGGCTAATTGCTTATAAAAAGAAGAATGACTTCTTGTACTTGTGTCCCATAGGGTCAATCTATTTCCCTCACTGTTTTTGAAAAAGTCTGCCAAAGCATAACAAAGATTTTTTCTATCATATTTCAGGCTTGAAGCATTGCAGAAGGTTCCCACCAAACTGAGGGTAACCTAACTTACAACAAATTTCCTTTGTCATTTGTCCCATGTTTGTGTCGAATCAATTGTTCGAATCGTGTCATTCATAATTCTGTTTCTCTCACATAGTGATTTCTCAAAGAAGGTAACTTTGATTCTTGTTTTCTTTGCATTGAACTATATGTTTCTCATGCAGTTCAGAGTTCCATTTGGTTTTTTTTCTTTTTTGTTTTTAAATATGTAGGGTGTTGTTAATCTTAAATCAAACTTAAAATTCTATTTCCCTGATTTCTATTTCCCTCACAGCTACAGTGAGGGAAACAGATTACAATAGGAAAAACTGTAAGTGAAATAAGAAAAAAAATACTTTTTATATATATTTTAACTATTTATATTAATGTGATATAATATTAATTGTATCAATCTAATTTTCGATTTCAATGTTTAAATGTATATTATACTGTTTTACCATTTAATTTTTTTCTTTCAAGTTTTATGTTTAAATGTTTAATTAATGTTAACTGATATCTTTCAATCGACTAGTTGATATCGTACTCATTAACAATTCTTTTGTACTATAAACATTTATTATTTGAATTGCGAATTTTTTCTATTTCCCTTACACCCTATCAGTTTCTCTTACTCTCATAATTTCCATCACGATCATAAATGTGCTGATAGACTATATTCTATGAAGGAATTTTTCGCTAGTAATATCAGGAGACTTTTATAAAGATGTTCATAAAGAAAAAAAAAATTTACATAACTTTTTTCTTATGGAATCACAATGTCGAACTTCCGACAAAATGGCAGAATGACCCACATATTAAATTTTGTAGAAGAATTTACAAAATTTCAGAAGTTCAAAAATGTTTTTGATTTTGTCTTCTGTGACTTCCAGAGCTTTATCTATACTTGAGGATACATTGTATTTGTTCTGGCTTCAGAGTATAGTGTACATATTGTTGCAATGTGTTTCAATGTCAGTGTTGTCATGCAAGTTGTACAAATCGGTGGTTCTTGGCTTCTCATCAGGTAACCCTGGGTCAAAGCTGTCCTATTCTTAACCTCGCAGGATTATTTCCTTATTCTTGATTTTCTAAAAGGTGTTGTCCAGTTCCGGGTGTGTTGTTTAATTTCTTGAAGTTTGCATTTTGTTTTCCAATGTTGAAGAAACTTTTTCTACAGTATGTTTTTAAGTCAGGAGTTGTTGTAATGTCAGTAAGTATGGTTCCTATTTGGTTCAGTCTCGCGAGATTTGTTGCACTGTCTGCAGCTTTATTTCCGGAGATGTCACATTGTGAGGGTACCCACATTAGCACAGTCCCCCCCACCCATCGACTCATGCATCTCCTACAGGCAATTGGTAATCTTCCATTCTAGAGCATTTTCGGAGTTTCCTTCATCTGTTGCCAATAATGAACACAGAGAGTCTGTTACCAAAAGAGCTTTTTTTTATTAGTAGATTTTGTTAATATAAGACCTTGGTAATGCCAAATAGTTATAGTAGTAAGGTATTGTTAAAAACCATTGCACAACCGACTTATGCATCAATTTTCGATGCATCAGTAAAAATTGCTTCCTCATTTGGATAATTTTGCCTTAGTTCTGCAAAAAGTCTCTTTTTAATGATGGGATTGTCGCCTTCTATATTTTCCTTAAGGGATATGTCAACCTTTATATAAGTATTTTCCCATCGATAAAATATTTGGTCATCTATTGTTAGTACTGTATTCGGTTTTTTATGTCGGAAGCCTGGAGGGAAAATAATAAGAAGCAAATTGAAAGACTAGTAGATTCTAATGTTTATGGAGTATACTAAGAAAGGGTAGGTGATTGGATTGTGCTAAATAAGTGACATATAGAACTTTAAGGTATGTTTCATAAGTTTATTAGTGACAAAGTAAGAATCATTGAGGAATCTTTCGAACGAATTTGGATCGCAAAAATTGGAATTCGAGATGTATTAGATGGTCTAGTGGAGACCCAGATTTCACTCCTTTTGTCTAAATATATCTAATCAATGTTATGTAATTGAGTTTCTTGTAATTAATCTGAAGGTTTGAAAGTTTGTCTAATAAATGTTGAAAATGTAGGCAGTGACGAGCTGTTTTTTTCTTGTCTTTTTAGTCTTGCACGTGGATTCCGAGTTTTTCTACCTGAAGTTTTAGCCAGCGGATCTGTTCAACAGGGATCATTGGGTATTATCTGTAAGAAAAGAAGTAGGTTTTGGACGAATTGAAAAGAATTATAAATAACTCTATGATTAGCTTAGAAAATTATTCGATGTTAATTGCGGAAAGTAAACATGGTCGGTCAGATAAAGTTAAAAAGAATTATCAAAAAAAAAAAAAAAAAAAAAAAAAAAAAAAAAAAAAACTAAATAAAAGGTAAGGAAATAAAGAAAAATTTCGGGACTAAATACAGAGAAATCAGGGCGGTAAAAAAGTTTGAATGGGGAACCATACAAGCGAAACGTAATAAGGAAGAATGGGATTAACTAAAGGTATTTACTAACGATTTTAGAACAATAAAGAGAAAAAAATAAAAAAATATTAAAAATATTTTATAACAGTATCCTTAAGGACAACAATGGCTGAATTCCCTCGGATAACTTAAAAACCAAACCGTTAAATATTTTTAATATTAATAAAACACTATCCTTAAAAGGGCAACAATGGAGGAATATCGTTCGGATCCTGGAATTTTTAAAAAAATATTATCCATGTTTTTTTGTTTTAAATAAAACCACTTGTTAACTCTCTCGACTGGCGTGGTCCACGCCTGAAAATCAAACAGGTTGATACCGAGCGTGAGCGGTCGTGGACTCCTTTCTCTCTAGATGACGTCAGAGGCAAACTCACGCCACCTCGTTCAGACGTAGGATATTCCACGAATGCGTGGATCACGCTAGCGTGCCACGCCCCGTGAGAACGTAGCTCTAATTATAATAGGTTATACAAGCTAATATTTGATTGAATAGAGGGCCGAATAACATAAGATCGTATCTTGTTGAATGTAAGCTATAATAGAATCGTATATAATAATAATAATATAATAAAGCTTTATACTTAACTTTTTCAATAAATTCTATAATTATGGTGAAAAGTAAACAAGATCAGTAAAAACAATACTTCAGACCATTGAAGCAAAAAAGAAATGACGGAAAATGAATTGAAGAAAAAATGTAGACTCATACGCAAAAATCAGGTCTGTTTTTTTTATTTATTGAAATTTACAACTGTATACAATAAATAATATAATATATCAAGTAAATGTGATAAAATACA
The DNA here is from genome assembly GCA_003667255.2 of Euschistus heros. Taxonomy (NCBI): domain Eukaryota; kingdom Metazoa; phylum Arthropoda; class Insecta; order Hemiptera; family Pentatomidae; genus Euschistus; species Euschistus heros. Next base: position 1,941,376 of record RCWM02000190.1, read on the forward strand.
TAAAAATGACACGTCACTTGTTTTTAAAGCAACTACCCATTGGTAGCACTTATAAAGTTCTGTATAATGAAGGTACTATATAGAAGGTCCTGAGGCCATCTTCTTTTCAGGCGCCTCGTAGGGTTATCTGGAATGGAATGAGAAGCAAGTTGTGATACTAATGGATTTGAATGGTTGTAGAGTTTGCTATGAAAGGATTGAGGTCTGTTTAGAAATAAAATGTTTGCGGGAACTCCTAACATACAATAAAGGGTTTGTAATGAACACGGGCAAACGAAGTGAAATTTGACATGCTAAGTTTATTACTAACGATTCTCTGTCTCTCTCTCTCTCTCTCTCTCTCTCTCTCTCTCTCTCTATATATATATATATATATATATATATATATATATATATATATATATATACATACATATATATATATACAGTGGACGCCGCTTATAAGACTCATGGGTTATAAGGTTCAGCCGCCTATAAGACTCAGAATCGACTTGAACGTTCCGACGTATCCAAATACACACAAAAAAAGTCGTTTATAAGACTCGCCACTCCGGATATAAGACTCAGTTTCTCCGAAAAAAAAAAAAAGAAAACAGTAACGTTTCACAAACTGTATTGAGCACGATTTTGAAAAATTAGACCAGAAATCGAAAGTGAAGCTTTACAATATAAATCCCAGAGTCGGAAACGGAAAAGGGTTGGGAAAGAACTCTAATATTGAATACTCGTTAAAAGAATGGTTTCTAAAAGTTAGGGATAAGGATGCTCGCGTTTCAGGTACCGGTGGAGAAGACAGTCACCAACCCCTACGCGCGCCCAGAATACAAGTTTTAATCGCTACTATTCGAGGGAAAAGGTTATTCTCCTTCATTTACGGAGAGAAACTCACGTATTTTAGGCAGTTGACATTTCACTAAAAAGTATCATTATCAGAACTATGGGATTCATATGAATGCATACGTGAACCATTCCTTTCCTCATGCTTGAATATGTTTACAATTAAGACTTGATGTTAAGCCATTATCAATTTTATTTCAAAACTATCTAAAATGTTCTGTCTGAATTTTATGACAATGAGGCGTATTCTGAGGACCTGATATGTGAGTCTGTCATGAGTTAAGTCGGGAGCAGCAGTTCGTCGAATGTCACTAACGATGACGAAGTTGACAAGCAAGAAACTCATGAAGTGACGCTTCCACCTTCACACTCTGAGGTTCTACGGGCTCTATAAGACTCATCCGCCTATAAGACTCACTTTTTGTTGGTCCAAAGTGAGTCTTTATAAGCGGCATCTACTGTATATATATATATATATATATATATATATATATATATATATATATATATATATATATATAAAATTATCGTTTCAGGAAATCCAAAATTAAACATGACATAATAGTAATGAAACAGGAGGACAAATATTTTATCAGCAGGAATATATTGGATTTACCAACATCGATTGGATACTAAAGATAGAAAGAAACACACTGATGATGATAACCAATTCGAGGAATATGAGGAAGAATACCGATTAAAAAAAAATAAAATCGAAAGCCTCGAAAGATGGATGAGGAAAACGAGACTAAAGGAGGGTAAACTAGACAGTTATTGACACCGTTAAGACAATATCCGATAGTATCCTATAAATTCAAGAATAAATAGTAAAAATAATTGAATCAACTTGAAATTTATTGAGACTATTCTTCAATTACCTTACTTTGTCCTGCATACAAAGGTTATGACTAAAAATATCAGTGGAGAGAGTTTTCAATAAATTAAGAATAATTAGTTCAAATTAGTGTGATTGACACCCAACGGATCAGTATCTTTTCATTACGATTCTATTTACTTAATGGAAACTTTAAGCATGTTATCTTAGAAAATAGACTTATAAGGATATATATTACTGATCAGGGTAATATAATCTTAACTCATATCGTGTTTTCTCTATTTATTTATCATTTAAATCATTGCATATACTCATGAAAGGAATAAACGTTTCCAGATTTTGCACAATCTTCATTGTTTACTAGTATTGTTTAATTATATGGAAATAAAATGAAGTAAATAGGCAGATAAATTATACAAGAAATAAAATAGTTCACTTGCTAAAACCAAAAATTTATTAAAAATACAAAACATATTTATTAAACTAAGTATATAATTTTGATGTATCTATTTTACAATATCCATAGATATAAAATGTCTAGCCCAAAAAAAAAAAAAAAAATTCACTGCCATTCACATAAAATCATATGTTTCCACGGTGTAAAATATTTGATATGTTAATATAAACAAAAAGAAAAAAAAAACAATGAATTAATAATGAAATAAATGTATTTCAACCCTACATAAAAATCTTGACAGTATCAATAGCTTGTCATTTAACACAAGATTCAGTTATTGCCGCCCATGTCAATCACTGGAAGTGAGAAAAATAAAATTGTAAAAACTACTTCTGCATTATTATATCATAGAAGAAATTAATAATTTTTTTGAAAAAAAACAGCACTTCAGTTATTGATATGGGGTGTCAATAATACATAAATACAAGACATGATGACCATTAATTGACACCCTCTTTAAAAACTGTTAAAATTCGTAATTTTAATTTGAAATATGCATGATTATAAGAAATGACTTATCTTAAATTATTTGGGTGATTAAAAGAAAATTAACCATAATTTACTGAAGACGTTTCTTAAGCAGAAGAAATCCTTTTCTAAATCACTGAATTAGCAGCCTTCTTTATTAAGGTTACATTACCTTTGTTTTGTGTTATATTTTGAAAATATTTTGCCACAGCTGATTTCTATGATCCATAAGCAACATTTTACCCATTTTTTTTGTAATTAAATATTAGCACAAAAGCTTATTTTTTAAATTAAAGATTAGGGTGTCAATAACTGCCTGGTTTACTTGGGGCATTTGAAGAGAATAAATTAAAGTTGGTTGAATGAGCTAATATTTAACAAAGCGATGGACTGAAGGAACAAATACAAAAAAGTTAATAAAATTGGTAAAAGAAACAGCCAAGATTGGTAAAAATTATGTTTTTTTTATTATATTCGTTTGAGTGTAGAGTAAAGAAATAAATAAAAATCCCTTGCAAGAGGGTTATTGCAAGGAAGAAAATACTTTGGTGCAGCAACATAAAAAATATAATATTCCCTGTATCATAAAAGGACCAATTTATTACCCGTTTTAGAAGACTCATTTCTGCAGATATATTATAAATTTATTATTATTATTTTTTTTATTTTTTTTTTTTCTTGAGAAACTATTACAATCTGCCTCAATGTGGGCAATAAGTAGTATGTATGGCTTAATAGATCTGTACATAGACTACTAAGAAGAGATTAAGAAAATAAATAATAACAATAATTTGCAATATATAGTCATCTGAGAGATCCACCTACCAGACCTGTCCCTCCACTTATGAAAGGACAAGTAAGTTCCCAATATATCCCAGCGTTTCTCTCTCAGCTGTGTCACTGGTGTAAAGACAACAGCGGTGGAGGCTGAGTGGGGGCGCTATAGTACAGTGACTCCGAACATGAGTTGAGAAGCTAGCCATTGCCAGAACTCCATGTCGAATTTCACAATAGATCACGAAGCCACTGCCTTTTGAACTGGTCAGGAGAATTATAGGGGTGAGTGGAACTGGATAAAAATTGACCTAGTGGATTAGTATGATGCGAAAGTTTTTGAGGGAATTTTGAAAATTTGACAGGTATGGAATCTAGAACAAAAGGTATATTAAGTTCGTTATGTAAGGTTTTGTTGGAGACATAATAGGGGGCGTTAGTTATGATTCTCAGGAATTTGGGTTGGATTTCCCAAATTTCTAGTCCGTAGGATAGTCTTATAAATTTAAAGCTTGTAGTCTATTGAAAGTTTTGAAGTCTTGCATAGTATGTGGTATAGTCGGCTGAATCTTCTGTTAAGTTCTTGTCTTTTAAGTTTAGTATGTAGGTTCCAAGTGATTCTTTTGTCTAAGATGAAACCAAGATATCGCACAGTTAGGCGTAGGAACTACGGTGTAGAGTAAAAATCGTGTGTGTGCATTTGGATTAATTAATTTTTATTCTCCATCTTTTGCACCATAGTTCGATCTTCGAGAGGTGATTTTACAGATTGGAAGAGGCTGTTTTAGGATCATAATAGAGAGTTTATTAAATATACTTTGATTATTCATCCTTCTGTAATAATTAAACATAAGCAGACTATTCTTAGCTCTGGTAGGTGGTGTCATCTTATTAGGAGGGCAAATACCTTCCAGGTAAGGAAAAAGCTACCTAAGAACAGTTTTAATGCTGACAAAAATATCTTTTATAACATGGTCCGTTTTATAGTTATTATTTCTGGACTTTAGGAAATAAGATCGGACTGGCTATCAGGAGAAACAGGAAGGAAATTGTCAAGATTAAATGGGGTTCGGGGAATAAAATGGAGGGGGGAAAGGAAGGAGATTGGTCTTTTTGAGGTAACAAGCTATGTGTAGGATTTAAAGGCAGCAGAAAGTTTTCTGAGGACATTAAAGGATCAAGAGCTCAAGGTACTGCAAAACCACTCAGAACCATAACCCTCCTATATCCGGACAGCAAATTATTGTTATAAAATCTCTAACATCAATGAAAAACGAAAACTTTTAACTATATGTAAGCATCACCTTAATAAACATCTAATAGTAACAGGCAAGAAATATATATACTGTTATTAATAAGGTTCTTGAGTTCAGTCAATAAAATAACAGTCAATAATTAAAAAAAAAGCCGAATAACCTGGACCACACAGCTCTTACCACTGATTACCGGAAAACAAAACATTTTTTTAAAATTTGATTCCCCTAAAATTATTCTTTATGAACAAAATAATTTTAAACGAAATATTAAAGAAATGATAACTATATAAAAATCTAAAAATCGCGCAGTAAACAAAAAATCAGGTTTCCTAAATCTCAACACATGTTATTTCAATTTAATACATTCATACTAATAATATGCATTTATATTAATATACATCATATAAATCATTTATCCATTTATTACACAGGAAGTACGGAAATCCCTTCCATCTATACCTTAGGAATACCAGTAATTTGGAAATTCCCATCCCTAACCTTTCTGTATAGATATTTCCCAGTTTAGTTGTGTACTAGAAGTAACATTGTAAGTAGTTTCCTACCCCTCTATATTTTGTAATTATATGTAGTTAAATTATTCCAACGCATGTTATGTTTAACGCAGCCACTTCTTCGAAAGTAATACCAAATAAAATAATCCAGATTAAAGGATTGCTAAAGATTAAAAAATAATTTTAATTTTTGCGACCTCAATATGACATAATATCAGAATAAGTTTTTTATTTTAACTTGATTGATGTTTAGAACTCCATAAACTATATACAATTAGTAATCATCAATATTGCTGTTACTGATCATTAGTAGTACGTCTATTAGATTCTTAATGTTTTTTTCTTTTTCCCCCTCGATCCTACTGTGGATCATTCTATTCTATGGAAACCACTTAGTAAATTGGTTATAATAATGATCAAGTAACATTCGAAATTAGCTTTCAGTCTAAACGTAGTCCTATTAGCAATAATATTGATGAAGCAAACACAGTTCTGGGTAATTACTATTTGAACTAGGCCTAACCTCTCCTGTAATTTGAATTTTTTTTTCTATAACTAACAAGCATCTATTCCTTTCTTTTTAAACAAAATAATGAGGAAAAGAAAAAGGCAAAGAGGTAGCTAGGGGTAAATGCAAATAATTAGTTTATTTTACTAACTAGAGAGTTTCCCAATTTCTTTTACTTCTACTAAAAAAAAAAAAAAAATTCTAGATTTGTAAAATTTAAAAAAAAAAAAAAAGATTTTATACGAACTGAGTATAAAAAATTATTATTATTATTATTTCTTCTTATTTTTTTTTCGTTGTTGGCTTTCAAAAATAAATATATTAATTACCGTGACCTTTGACCAATCTGTTAAGAGGAAACTATAAATTTATAGTATAAGAAAACTCATTTCCCCCCTGACTGGAAAAAAAACAATTGATCATGAATATGTTTATTTATAACCCTCTGTTTTTTTTGTTTTTTTTTATCTACTGCTTCTGATAAAAAAAAAAAAACACTATCGGCAAATACGACAGAGCAAAATCATGTCAAAATAATCCCGAACACTTAAAAATTCAGGATAAACGTGACTTTTTTTTTCATTTAGTTCAATATAGCTCCAAAACTGTAGGATAGTTTTTTTTTTTTTTGTTTTTTTTTATCAGAAGCAGTAGATAAAAAAAAACAGAGGGTTATAAACAGACATATTCATGATCTTATATATTTTACTCTAGTTAGTAAAATAAACTAATTATTTGCATTTACCCCTAGCTACCTCTTTGCCTTTTTCTTTTCCTCATTATTTTGTTTAATAAGAAAGGAACAGATGCTTGCTAGTTATAGAAAAAAAAAATAGTAATTACCTAGTTCAAATATTGATTACCCAGAACTGTGTTTGCTCCATCAATATCATTTGTAATAAAACTGTGTTTAAATTAAATGTTAATCTCAATTGTTGCTGGATCATTATAACAAGGCGCAGAAAATATTTATTGAATTGTTTCCATTAGATAGGATATGCAGTAGGGTGAAAAAAAAAAAACTTTAAGAATCTAATAGACCTACTATTGATGATTACTAATTGTATATAGTTTATGGAGTTGTAAACATCAATCAAGTTAAAGTAAAAAAAATTAATTTTGATATTATGTCATATTGAGGTCCCAAAAATTAACATTATTTTTTTATCTTTAGCAATCTTTTAATCTGGATTATTTTATTTGGTATTACTTTCGAAGAAGTGGCTGCGTTTTTTTTCAACATGCGTTGGAATTATTTAACTACATATAATTACAAAATACAAAGGAGGTCCAAAACGGAAGGTCCTATTGACAAATTTTAAATTAAAAAAAATATTTTCAATTAAATTTCTTATTTTAGAAAACTGTCGTCATATTTCTATTCGAGCGACACCAGCAGAACTAGATCGTGTCAAAAGCTCCGATACTTAAGAAATGTAAACGATACGTTACTTTTTTTTCCATTTGAACAAATATAGCTCCTAAACAGCTGATTTAAATGACAAATGTTATACAAAAAAAAAATGTTCTCTATTTATTCTGAATTCTGATAAGAAAACTGTTGGTATATTTTCGATTCGAGGAACATTGACATAGCTATAATGTGTCAAAATGTAACAATTAGGGAAGTGAAAAAACGTTACACATTTTGAGGATCAGAAAAACTTTTCACTAGAAAACTATGGACCCCCAGTCAAGACATATACATTTACTTTTGTTTAATTATTAGTTCTTCTAATTTAAAACACTGAACTCTATAAAAGTTTCAGTTTATTTAGTGACTTTATGCAGTTACGTTAAAGATTATAATTCCTCTTACAATCTGCCTACATTCCAGATTATTTATGTTTCAACAGCACTAACATCTCATATTTGATTCTCATTTGCATATTAGGTTAATGTACCTGTTGTAAACTTTCCCCTAGTGATGGCCAGTTGGATAATTAAAGAGTTATAATTAAACAGGCAGCTAAACGTAGTATCAGCTTTTGAAACTAACATTAAACGTAGGTGTCACTGTATGGGGGCAGTTGGAGATTTACTTTCATTAGGTCACCATATCATCCGTCATGATGTTTACTGCTAGTTACGACTTCTTGCACTGCGCCAATATTGGTTCAATAATAAACTTCCTAAAGTATATTAAGACCAAATTTTAATGTTTTTTTTTTTAATTTGGAACATGTTTTTACCCGGTGACGTAATTGGTCAAAAGCGATACGTTTTTGGGGAACGCGAGGGCGTTGCGCGAAGTTTGATACTTTGATATTAGGAGAGTTATATTAAATAACACTAGCTCAGTAATGAGTGGGCTTCTTTTGACTCTGTTTCTCCTAATACGAATTAAAAAATTTAACCTGGACCTGGAATTGACTAATCTTGCTCGATCCCTCTCGCCTGCTGCCTATACAAAATTACACGCCTTTCAAAATAAACAATACAATCACACAGGTAAGCGGGAAAAAATAACATAAGGGAATAGACGGTCAGCAGGATCAAGCTGTTTTTAATTCGAAAATTTATCTACGACAGAGAAAACTGAATCACAGGTTAGCGAAATAATAAATAGAAAACATATCGTCGGATTGCCAATTCCGCTATGTGCATTTTAGCACCTTCTATGACATTAAATACAAAATATGCTTTCATGCACATGTGTAATTATTTTTCGGGCTAATATCACAAAGTGTTTCCTAAAGACCTGATCCAAGCTTAATTCGGTATTCGGTTTTTTACACTAGACGCGGAAAGCCCTCCGAGGCGTCTGAAAAGAAGATGGCCTCGAGGCCTTCTAATATAATACTTCATAGGTGCTATCTAGCAATGGGTAGTTGCTTTAAAAACAAGTGACGTGTAATTTTTATCATTATCATCGTATTTACTTGATGTATAATATATTGTATGCACAGTTGTAAATTTCAATTGAAAAAAAAAAAAAAAAAAAAAAAAAAAAAAAAAACCTAAATAGAAAAAATGCACATAACAGAATAGGTAATCTTCCTGATCTATCATTGACGGTCAAGGGGGCAACCCCTAAAACATTTTTTTTTTTTGGCATAGATTCGTCTTTTGGTTGGTGGTCTATAGTTTTCATTTTCACCCTCAAATTTCGCTACTTATTTTTACAATCAAAAGAGTCACTTTTGACACGCTCTAGCTCTGTTAGTGTTGCTGACAGTTTCCAGATTTAAATTATAATTGATACATATACTTACTTATTAAAACTTCTATGGACGTACGCCTCACAAATTTACGGAACTGCTAAAAAAAACACACATCTAAAAAATACAGACTTTCCAGTCAAAAACTTGAAGACTCAATACACAATCACCCTGTTATGTCAATAACAAAACTTTACACACAGACTTACACATAGCCATGGTACAAGATCACATCCAGACTTTATATAAAAGACTTCACGACAAACTTCATGGACATATCAATAATTTAATACAAAGTATGGCCTCCAGAAGCTTGCCAGATAATATCCAAAGGAGGCTAATAAGGTGTTGGTTGAGGGATCTACTCCGTTAAAACTGATTAAATATGTTCATGTTAGGAGTAAGTACCGCTGGGTGCTGTCCTCCCTCATGCCTGACATGCCAATTATCTTGTATACAACAATTTATCACATCTGCTTGTTGTCACATGTTAAGTGATAGGTGTGGATTAAACAAATAAAGAGAAAAAAAAATTATAAATTTAATGGAGAATATTTTTGTTATATAACATTAGGCACTAGGATCTACCGTTGAGGAATTAAATTTGTTTAATGAAAAAGTCAAGTTGCAATGTCTTTTCACCATCGAAATGTGTAACTGCAGTTTTGTCTCATTAAAAATGTAACATTTAGACATACTCTAGCTTTTTAGTTGTTTGGTGTTGTTCGGATCGAAACGTTTCCGATAGATTCCTGATTATAAATTTAATAGAGAATATTTTTTTTTTTATAACATTTTTCGCTAGGGCCGTTTAGAGATTATTTGTGTTTGAATGAAAAAAAAAATAACACTTGAAACCTTTTTTTATATTTTTTTTTTTCAAATTTTCAATAATCATTTATTACATGCAATTGTTAATTTATGAAGTTTGATCCGTTTAATTATTTTTTTTTTCATAACTATTTATTGATATTTACAACTGTATACAATATACATCAATTAAAATTGGAGAAAAATTATAATAATGACATGTAGACTAAACTAGAAGGTCTCTCGGCCATCTTCTTTTCAAACGTCTCGGTGGTTTATGAGAAATTGAGTGTGAAGCAAGTTGGGAGACTAATGGATTCGAGTAGGAGTGAAGTTTACAATGGAAGCATTGTTATCTGGTTTGGGCTAAATCAGTAAACATATGAACATTATTATTATTTGTGTGTGTATGAGAGCTTCTATGTATAGTACGAATGAATAGATCATTAGCACTGTTACTTATTGCCCTTTACTACTGAACAAAATATATACATCAAGTAAATATATTGACAACGATTACAATAACATGTCAAAACTTGAAAAGAACTACTCATCAGTAGCACTTTATTAAAATTCTACACTAGAAGCTTTCTAGTTCATCTTCGTTTTCGACGCTTCGGAGGATTATCAGGAATAGTGTGGAAAGCAAGTTGAGAAAGGAAACTATGGATTTGAGTGATTATGGAGCTTACTATGAAAGGCTAGTTATCTGGTTTGGACTCTAAATCAGTAACATATGGAACATTATGGTCTTTATGGATAAGTTTATTGGTGACAAAGTAAGGGTGCATTGAGCATTCAAAGGTTTGGTTTCGAGAATAACCTCTTAATTTTAAAATATAAATCTACTATATATTTGTCAAATAGCACTCACTCATTTAACACGAAATCTCAGAAACCACCGAACGTATTGGAATGAAATTCGATATGCAGCTTACTCTAGGGCCCTAGGTGCTCGCTAAGAAAGGAATTTAAATTAATCGGCCTGGATCGCGGCTAATTCGCGAAAAATGCGATTACAATTTTTATTGGGTGAATAATAATAATAGATTAATAGTCATATGGTATTTGGAGATAAGCTAAGTTAAAAAATAGGTTAGATGTTTAAACCGCACACTTTTACCACAAATTAAGTTCCTTATAATTATACGAAAAATACGATCGATGTCGAAACCTTATAATATTGGTACTTTCTGTGAACTGTGATGGTGGCTGCAGAGGTGGACCCTTACAAGTTTGAGTTGTTTCGTGACGAAAAGCTATTAAAAAACTTATGTTAAAGAGGAGGTTAAAAGACTTATATTCTCTGGTGGGGACATGTAAGGCTAGTTCGATGTAGGGACAAAAAACTGATAAGAATCAGTGAGTTCTATCAAGTGTATGATTCTCTTCAGTATCGTCTCACGTTTTACCATGGAGAACATGGGTACAGTATTAACATCCCTCAGCGTGACTCAAACACTAATACACCACTTAAGAAAAACCGTGTCTGAAGCTGATTTTTACGCCTAAATGTTATGAGGTGAAGAAACCTTATTTACTTTAACTTCGTAATCTCCTCAACCAATTTATGCTTGATATGTAAGGAAAAATAGAAACAGAAAGACTAAACTTTATTCGAAAAATCAAAAAAGGTGAGAAGTTGAGACTATTTTCACTTAAAGTATGCTATAAGAAAAGCTGATGGTCTGGTATCAGAGCTGGGTAAGATGGTAGTGTCGCCTCAAAGATTCACTGGAGGGCTATCAAAATAAGATAAACTTAACTTTTGCAAATTGTCACAAATTTACTTATTGAAATTATTCTAAGAATGGAATTCTTTAGGTTTATTTAAGTAATAATTATTATCAATTTATTATCAATGTTAACCTTAACTTTTACTAATTTAAGTTGTCCTTCATCAATGATATTAAACCGTAGCGGAGCAGGGTCCTTTCAGCTAGTTGGAAATAAAGCATTAGATATAGATAAACATACACATGATCTATTGTTTTCCCTAGCTGGGAAATTTTTTAATTTTTTTATTTTTAACACATGGAATTAATATTTTTATTCTTAAAACATAAAATATGATATGAATATTTTTCTTAACAAGGATGAAACGTAGTTCTTACTTGCCTCATTGTAAATTCTCTTTAGTAATCTGGATGCTAATTGCTATGAGTTGGGAATTATCTGTATTTAATTGATTATCTCTGTTAAATCCTAGTTTAGTCCTAGCTCTCTCTAATCGTTAACTAACGACCAAGCTATTAGTCTTGTATTTCAAACGAGGCCAGGTGAATACTGAAGTGAATACTCAGTACTTGTATATATATTATATTTTAAAAATAAGTATTATGACATTAACAATGCTTTTAAAAACAACTTTTCTTATTTAAAAAAAAAAAAAAAGTGAGCTTGGGGGCTCTACTAAACTATCCAATTCATCTCGTATCCAATCCTTAGAAAAATCCTCAATGCTCCTCACTTGTCACAAACAAACTTATCCACAAAAATCTTAATAAGCCTTATGTTACTAACTTAGCTCAAACCAGATACCGCAATCCTTGCATAGCAAACTCCCCAACAATTCAAATCCATCAGTATCACAACTTGCTTCTTATTCCATTCCAGATAACCCTTTAAAGCGCCTGAAAAAAAAGATGGCCTCGGTACCTTGTTATATAGTACTTCATTATAAGAAACCTCTATAACCGCTACCAAGGGGTAGTTGCTTTAAAAACAAGTGACGGGTCATTTTAGCATTATCATAACATTTGATTTGATGTATTAGATTTTATATTGTTATAGTTGTAATTTTTCAATAAGCAGCAGCTAAAAAAAAAAAAATTAAAATTCAATTATTTTTCATTTCGAAAAATAATATTTAATTTGTGTGCCTGCATTGAAGCACTAAAAATGTGAAATTTAATTTACAAAATAAAAAATGATCAGGCTAACAAGTAAAAGAAATCTATATCGACAAGGCGCTCCACTCTTGACAGATTACTGTTTGATCGATTTTTTGTTTTTCTAACCTTCTTCCGATTTATTTCGATGATTACGGTTGAGTCGGCAACTTTTCGAGGGGAAAGTTATTCTCCTTTATTTACACACGAATTCTAAACCCATGTCACAAACTAATATTAACTTTTGTTGATATTAAATTGAGAAATAACAATATCTTGGTAGTAAAGAAGTTGTGTTTGAAAGTGAATAGGGTAATTTAATGACGAGTGTTGAGAGGGATGGAGTTCTAAAGAGAAAGGATCGGATTAGGAAAAGATCTATCGAAAGTGGTGAGCAATGAGCAGGAGTATGCAAATCTGATTGGCAGGGTAAGGAATTGTGGATTTGAGTTGAAGGAGTTTGGAAAAATGTGAAGTGGACGTCGTGATTGGACTGTGTTTGTAGGAGAAAGGATTGCCATGAAAATATACTCATGGTTTCTTTTATCCTCTCTCTCTCCCTCTCTTTTTTAAAATAAATTTATTAGTTTATGGTTTAAATTAGAGTTTTCGGCCAGCACCTCTTTAAATCTTTCAACCCCCATCCTGATATATTAAATCCTCATCCACCTCCAATGTGTTGAAGCAGAACTAAAATATTCCACTCCAAATGTATCCTCCTCCTAAAGCATTCCATCCTTCAGAGGTATTAAAACATAATCCACAGATTACCCTCAAACAAAGCCCCTGGACATGATCTAATTACAGCCCAAATCCTAAGACTCTTTCCTCAGAAAGCGATCTATTCCTAGCCTATCTAAAAAATTCAGAGTAAAGGGATGTAAAAATTATAATAATGATGCTTTTGTTCAGTGGGTAGGGTAACACCTGTTTACAGATTCTGGATATATCACAATTTAACGAAGGAATTTAAATTTTGCAATAAGATTAATACAAAAAAAAAAAAAGAAAGAAAAATCTATAAATAAATAGCCATAGCCTTACTGTTGGATTTTATTTAAAGTAACCTTAGTCAATTTCCCGAAAGGTAGTTCAACCGAATGGTACCTGTGGAGAACCAACCACTCAGGTAACAAGGAGCTCTAACATCAAACGTTCGGGTGCGGCGGGATTCGTTAGTGCAAATGAACCGTTTCACAACAAGCCATCTCTAGACTTAGTTCTCTTAAAATATTTTTAATTCGGATTCATATAATAGTGTTTAGTTGAATTATTTGTTGAATGAATTCAGTTTAACATATAAAAAAATCCGAATTCTCACTAATCCAACTCCCGAAGGAACCAAGGAGTTGGATGGAACGGCCTAAAGATCGGTTTTACCAGAGAGTTAGATTGAAACACTCAATTTTCATAGCTAAAAGTACATTATATATATTAAAAATGATATATCAACATTTTAATAAAGTAAATGAAATACACTCAACAGCAAAAAAAAAAAAAAAAAAACTTAATCTTTATCGTAACGTAACGTAATCTTTTCAATTTATGGTAAGAATAGGTTATTTATATGTTATTTACTCAAAAAAACCTGCCACAAATGAATATTTTTTATTAATTATTACCAAAAAGTTATAAAAAATAAATAAAAAATAAGAAAATTAACATATTTTTTAAAAACTTTATTTTCATTTTTATCAGGTTTTTTCTGACAAGAGATGTTCTAATAGCGAAAGGCCCTAATCCTGTCAGATACATAAGTAATTAAAACAATCCAACAAATAACAAAGAAGTTGAATTTTCGAAATTTCAGTTATAGGAATTTTTTTGAAAAATCTATTCTTCATCCATTCAAGACAAGAAGGTATGTATTTATCAAAAAGCATTTTTATCTGTTCCGTTTCACAACGTATTTAACAAAAATTATGAGACCAAATCTCAGTGTCCGAATTTTTTTGCTGTTGAGTGTAGAAACGTAGCTGATATACGTTATATTTTATTTATTATTTTTTTTTCTGAAAAACAATCTTGGAAAACACTAAAACAAATGTTTGACTAATCGCGAGATAAAAATTTTTTTTTGGGAAAATTATCGATTTTCAATAACGTATTTATCTCTAAAACGGTTGGAAGTTCTACAGGTATGTAAATAAATAATATATAGGAAATTTAATCAGCTTAATTTTTATTCGTAATATATTTTCTAAAGTCCACCGTTTCGAGATATAATCGAGAAACCTAAGATCTCTCTTGACGTTCTCCCCTCCCCCCAGCCACCGTTAGCTTACCACCCTAGCGGCGGGGACTTAGAGTATGTTTATCCTAACGAACTGTTAAGTCAAAAATTATCGCATATTTCATGCATTCTACAATATGTTTATTGACTGGACTAGAAAATTACATGAAACTCATATGAGTAACAACTAAATTATTTCCAATTAGTGAAATACTGAAGATGGTAGCAAAGCATTTTTTTTTTGTTTTTTTTGTTTAGAGATGAATTATAAATATCGACCTCTAGAGAAATAAAAACTAATATTCTAAAACAAGAAAAAGAAGTTTATTACACAAAAGGGTAATTTCCAGACAGCCCAATATTGTTTTAATTTGTAGAATATCTACAAACCCTGATTATAAAAAAAAAAATCATCTTTATTCCTAGGTTTTAGTAATTAAGTATATTAATAAAATCAGTAAAACTTTCATGCATACTTTAAGTACTTGATAATAATTAAGCTGTTGATTACTACTAATTATTTTTAAATAAGAATTTCAAATGACTTCCTGGGGGGTAATATACTGTCAAAAACGCAGAGCGGAGCTATTAGTTCATAGGCGAGGTCGTTTCCATTTTATTCCGCTGTAATTACAACGGGATAGATAATTAATACGTCTAGGGTTTTTGAATAAATAATGGATCCTATAACGTTTCTCCGTTAACATCTACCACATATTCCTTTCATTCACAATATCCCAATCAACTAATGATTCTAGTAATATAGTATTAAGTTGTATATTTAGGCCTATCAAAGATTCGTCTTCCGTTTGGTTTTGGCTACAAATACCATTCCATTTCTCTCATTTATTCCGCATTCATTTAAAAACTATTTTACAATTGATGTTACTGATGCAGGAAGAATAGTTGCCACAACGAGAAACATAGAGTAACCTACAAGTAAAAAAGTTAGGATATAAGAGCGATTCCTAGGGGATTTTGCCAGGATTAGCTACATCCCCATCCCTGCTTAGTGAGTTACTTATCGTCCACAATGAAATAATAGGGCGTATAAAAAAAAATGACCGTTTATCAAATTCCAGAGTTCAAAAGTCTGTAAATATCTTAATGCTATTTATTATTTACCAATACTTAATAATCCTTTAGAGCATGTCTCTAAGCTAGTTTACTAACACTGGACTTCTTGTAAAAAAAAAGCCTCTGTTCAGGTATCTATTTCAAAGAAGAAACATGACAGTGTCCTACGAAATTCTCATAATTTTAAGAAATTACTAGAAAAAACATTTCACAACCGCTGAAGCAGCTCGTGAAATTATTAAATATGATGGGGAAGGTGTCCTTGAAGAGCGTACTGCGCTCCATTAATGGATTTTGATGAGGTTGATGAGATGAAGGAAGCTGTTGAGTCAGATCCGTTCACAAGTAATCGCGAACTTGTCAGAGAGTGTGGTGTGTCGAAAGATACTGTTAGTCGTCATCTTTTCTCCATGGGGGGAAGGTGAAAAATACCTGCTTGTCCACAATCTTTCCGTCGAACCCAAGAAAAGTTTACAAAACTTCATGGGTTTTGAACTCCTGCTTCATCCACCATATAGTCCAGACCTCACACTTCGGATCACTACTTGTTTCGATCCATTTTCCCATTTTTTCAAGGGAAAAAAAGATTGATAATTTTGCGGAAGAGTTCCAAGAGTTCTTTGACAGCCATCCCAAGGAATGGTATCAGCGTGGCTTTGAGCAATTGGCTAGCAGATGGGTAATGACGGTAGATAACAATGGACTATACTTTGAGTATTAATTGCATTTTATATCAAAGAAATAATAATTCAAATATTTGTTTAAGAAAACGTTCATTTTTTTATACACCCCATTAGTAAGTGCCTTGTAATAAACAAGACATTTTCTCACCTATGGGAAAGTGCAATAATCATTAATAATTAATAAACAGTAATAATTATTAATCATCGTCATTTTCATCTTATGGCACCTTTTTGGTCCTCGTAGAACCCTAGCCTCCTCGGCAATTCTCTGCCTCAAAACCTTTCTTCGGCAGCCCTTCTCAATCCTCTCACACCAGAGTCCGAAGATCGTCCTCTACATCTTCAAGCCAAAACGAAGTCGAGGCCTTCCTCTCCTTTCTTTCCACCCAGGTGTCCTGTCCATCCAACATCATCTTAGAGAGCCTAGCTAGCTCCATTCTTTGCAAATGTCCTTTTTATATTGGCACAATATCTGGGGCTGCACATAGAGTTTCAGTGGTCTATTTGTCTTTTATTCGTCAAAGATTTATCGGAGTAGATCCCTCAACCAACTCCTTTCAGCCTACGAAGTAAGGTCAATAAGTGACCGGCCTGTCCTGCTTCTCCTCCTTCAAACGTGCCGGTACCTGCCTCTCCTATGCAGGTCCATACCCATCGCCCCCACTTCCTCAGTCCTGTCAGTCAGTGACCATCCTTGAAGGAAACTCCCCAATTTTTTACAATGATTCAAACTCGATTACTGAGCGGTTATTAAATTATTTTGTAAAGAGGGTCTGTACTCTTGCGCAAAATAAGGCGCACTGGATTGTGTATACGGGAGGCCTCCCCCTCGTATCTCACAGTTGAAAGAAATGGGCAAAATATTTAAGTTAGGGAGAGAACGTCTAGAAGATGACCCATCACCGGTCGCCCATTGGAAGCAGTAACATTCTGAAACAATCAGCCTTACTACTTTGTGCATTCCATCCAATTAACTTCGAATCTAATCCTTACAATCAAAAATCGTCAATGTTCCCTGTTATGTATTTAATAAACTTATACGTAATGATCTTGATGTCTCATGTGTAGCTGATTTAGGCCAAAAATGATAGAACCAACCCTTTTAATAATCAATTCCTCCGTAACTACTCCAGCCAGTGCTCTCTCGCTGGCTTGTTTTCTATTTAATTTTTTTGATCCTTCTATACCATCCTGGGCATCTCAATGATTATTGTACAACTCCTTTCTTTTACTAATTGAATTTAATGAAGGCATTATTCTTCGAATTAGTCATTATTGAATGGCCAATTATGGTGAATCTGTTGAAAGGACTACCGCAGCTCTACAATTTGCAGACTGGAGACATTTTGAAAAACTTCGTCCTCGAGCCGGCAAAGTAAAGAGGCATTTCCTATTTCCTATGTTCGAGGCCGCCCGAGCGACAAATAGGATCATCCCGAATTCTATTCCCTCTCTTCTATCGTCGTTCCCTGCCTCTTTGTTTACTCGTTCAGTTGAGAATCCGTCCAATAAATCCCAGTTTTCACGCAGAATTATCCTGAAAGGCAACATGTTCAGGAAGGTGTAACGTATTTGTTAGTGCATAATTGTGGACACGGCTTCCTTTATCCTCCCTTTATTAATTTTACCCTCTTCCTCAACCCTTCACTAAAAATATTTTATAAAGAATAAAGTAAATTCGTTGTTTATATCATTTCTTTGTATGATTTTTGATGCGGTTCGTCCAAAACACACGAATGAATTGAATTGTTTGAATTAATTACTGTATTTAATAAAATAATTACAATCACAGAAGGTCTGACTTCAGATATGAACAGTTAAAATGAAAAAAAAAATATAAATAATTCGAAACAAACATAAAAATCCACACATCACACATAATATGAAATTAAATAAATATACTACACATATTAAGTACAACTTAACTTAAATTTAAAAAAAACTTAAAACAACTTAAACAAAACGAAGAAAATTTTCGGCTGAATAAAAAAAAAAAAAAAAATTAGACAAATAAAAAATTAAACAAAATACTTCGAGATAACTAATCACCATTTGAATTAAATGCATCGGTTATACATAAATAAATAACTTTTAATCGCTTTATGCTCTTAACGGAGAAAAGATTTTCTATGGTCAAACTCCATGGATTGGGCAGGAAATACTCGCCTAAATACTTTTGCCTTTGCCTCCTAAATGCCGAACAATCCAGCAAAAAGTGTGTGACACCATTCGCTAACATTTGTGCCACAAAACTCACAGGTTTGATCACTGTTAAATAGTCTATGCTATTGTCGGGTATTGCTTTTGCTGGCCATCCTCAGTTGAGTGAGAATTCTCGGATTTTCAATATGGGGTGTTGCAATCTAGGTACTCTTGAGGTGTGCCAAAGGTTACGATATTTCTGTAATATAGATTAAACTCGGACTGGGCGCCATTCGATCAATATCTTAACTCATGAAATGATTCTTTTATTGCGTCTTCGAGGTCGACGCCGTGCCGAACAATTCAAGATATCAGAAGCTCCAACCATAGCAAATAGTATATCTGTCTAGTTATTACTCTATTAGTTATTACTCTCTCAACCAATTATGGGGCATCGTGGTAGTTTTTCGATATTCAGAGAGCCTCTTGTAACATATTTTTGGCAGCTGATGGTCTTTCATCCCCCCCCCATTTTTATCCACCACTTCAACATCCTTTTAAATATTTTTAAAGGTCGTCCAAAACCATACACGAGAAAAGAAAAAAAAAATAAAAGATCTACATTCTGATTTTTAAAACATTTTATTCTGCAGAAATAAATATTTTATCGGGTTGGATTTTAATTTCTAGCCATAAGTGAGTGTGGCAGTGCGGCAAACCTCGTTCCTGCCAAACAACATTTTTAAATTTTTAATGTTGTAAATTTTATTATTGCTAAACCTTCCTACAACTATGAAGATCATGTTAAAATTTGGCACAGTTAGGTTTAATACTTGAGGTACGCATGATGGGTGTAGAATTAGGATTGATGAATTAACTGCCAATTGTATTGGATTATTTTATTAGAAAACTAGTTTCGAATGCAAAAACATTTATCTTCAGTTCTAAAACCATACAAAAAATTTTTCAACACATCAGTACTATGTTACATAGTTTACATATACTTAAGTTTTTAAAAAAGTTAAGACAAGAAATCAAACATGGGCACTCACCTTAAGCGGTCTAAGAGGTAACTAAAACAGAGATGGACTCACTGAGTTCGTGAGAAGTAGAAGGGGGTAGGTAGGTTAAATTTTTTTGATTTAAAATAGGGTTTCCCTTATGACTCATTGGATTTTTCCGTTCCTATTGGAAAACAAATTTAAAATGGGGCTATTGGATATGTTTATCTGACCATTTAAACAAAAATCTGGATCGGTTTTAAACGATTAAATAAAAAATTTAAACCTACGTACCCCCTTCTACTTCTCACGAATTCAGTGAGAGTTCCATTTCTGTTTTAGTAACTTCTTAGACCGCTTAAGGTGGGTGCCCATGTTTGATGTTTTGTCTTACCTTTTTTTTAAAACTTTAGTATATATAATCTATGTAACATAGTACTGATGTTTAGGAAATTTTGTATTTTTTAGTCCTCAAGGAAGTATCCTTGGTCCAATCCTCTACACGGTGTATACAGCTGACATCCCGACGCATCCTAGCACCATCCTCACCACGTATGCTGATGACACGTGTGTGTTATCAGTAAACAATGATCCCTTTATTGCCTCCCAGACACTCCAATCCCATATCATAAAACTTCAAGAATGGGTGTGAAAAATGGAGAATCAAGATAAATCCAAATAAATCCCATCAAATAACCTTCACCCTCCGTCGTAAACCCACGACCTCCTGTCCTACAATATCCTTTAACGATGTTCCATGATCCCCGTTGAACAGATCCGCTACTTAGGACTCCATCTGGACAAACGTCTTACTTGGAATCCACATACAAGACTAAAACGACAAGAAACTGCCCGTCGTTTTCGACTACTTCAACATTTACTTGACAAACGTTCCAACCTTTCAATTAATTACAAAAGACTCATTTACATAACAATAATTAGACCAATTTGGACATACGGAGTTGAGCTTTGGGGCTCCACTAAACCATCCAATTCATCCCGTATCCAATCCTTACAATCCAAAATCCTTAGAAAAATCCTAAATGCTCCTTACTTCGTCACAAACAAACTTATCCACAAAGACCTTAATATACCTTACGTTTCTGACTTAGCTCAAACCAGATATCAATCCTTTCATAGCAAACTCCACAACCATTCAAATCCATTAGTATTACAACTTGCTTCTCATTCCATTCCAGATAATCCTCGAGGCGCCTGAAAAGAAGATGGCCTCGGGACCTTCTAATATAAAACTTCATAATAAAGAACCTTTATAAGTGCTACCAATGGGTAGGTGCTTTAAAAACAAGACTTGTCATTTTTATCATTGTCATCACATTTACTAGATGTATCATATTTTATATTGTATACAGTTGTAAATTTCAATAAATACATAATAAAAAAAAAAAAAAAAAGTATTTTTTAGAACTGAAGCAATAATTCATTAACCCTCATTGGGTTAATAGTTATACCATTGCGAACTCTGTTGCAGAATGGCCACATATAGGACGATTTTTAACCTGTATTGGGGTCCACATGCCGCTCCATATATTATAGCTTTTTTAATAAACAATTTAATAGAAAAAAGTAAATTTTATCATAAATTTCTAGCTAAATATAACACCGTACCTTTTGTAACCTGGTACTAGCGTACCCCTACCGGTCGTTATCAACTTTACTGTGAACTACATATTTATCGCTTTTTTTATGGAAAGATAATTTGAAAATTATATTTTATTATTCATAAATCATCCTTGAAACTAAGAAGATGATGTGGTTAAAATTTGGTACAGATTGTTCAGTATTTTTCGCGGTTAGTGATCAGAAACGAAATATGGCTTGTCGTTTCTTATTATATAATAGATAAGTTATAAAAGTTTATAAGATATAAGTTTTGTGTTTTATTATAGATCATTTGAGTTTTATATAACATTTCGCACAGTATAATTCAATTCTTGTTCTTGTTTACATTATACATACGTCATATTGTAAAACACTTACATAATTAATAACAAATATAGAAAGGCTTAGTTAACCCGGAGGCTATCGATCCAGACACTATCGATCTCTGACCACACTTTTAGAGTTTAATGATCAAAAATGGGTCATTTATTGATATAATTCATTTTATATTTACACTTGATTTTTAAATTATTTCTTTCATAATTTTTCTTGAGGTTGAACAACAACCGATGAGTTACAGTGAGCGAAGGGATGTGTGACATAATGTGGTGTGGTACCTGGCTCAGATGAAACCATTACAATTTTACGAAGCAATCATATTACCTTCCAAGAGTGGTGGGGGGGTAGAGTGAGGGGGGGGGGGGCACTTGGCACGTATAATATTGCATTCTATAAAAAATCTCGGAGCAATTTCATCTTGTGAATTCTATTCCTTCTTCATACAATATAAAGCCCTTTCCTAAAAAAGAGAATAATTAAAATTTATTTCTAACATGGTTCAAGTAGAAACAATGAAATTTCCGAAAGTATATTTTTTCTAAAATAGGCTCGCCCCTTGTTTTATAAAATTAAATTAAAAAACTCAATTTATCCCTGACTAGGAAAAAACTATAGACATGTCTGTCAATAAACTTACTGCTTTTTACAAGGAAAATGTCGTCAAATATTCGAGCAACACCAAAAAGAGCTAGAGCATTTGAAAATGTTACAGTTATGAGTGTGAAACAACTATTAAACAAGAAAATATAAACCCCAGCCAAAGGACATCCATCAAATACCGAACACCTGAATTCTTATTAATATGTGTTATCTAATCGCGTTATCCCTCATTTTAAACTTATAATCTAAATAAACTAAATTTGAATGGTAGAAAAAATTCACCATGAATATGTTTCAATATACCCTTTGTTCTTGGTCTCATTCCTTTACAATTCTTGAAATTTCATCAAAATCTATCCAATCATTTCAATCCTCTAGCTCAATGTCTATCCAGTCTTGACCATCCCTGTAACCCTCTCAACGAAAACGGCAATGCCACCGAAGCCTTTTGTTATATAATGTCACGTTGGAGTCCTGGTAATGTCCAGCTTATCAACTCAGGTCCTGAGCATCGGTGACTATAGCGTTCCCACTCAGCCTTCACTGGATATTACCAGTGATGGAGCTGAGAGAGCAGCGCTGGGATCTTTTGGGGTCTGATCTTCACTCCCAATAAGTGGGAGAATAGGTTTGATTAGGGGCTCCCCAGGCTGAGTGTCTATGTTGTACATATAGTATAAATGTATAATTATTTCTTGTATTTTAATTTTTGTCACGTAATTTTATTATTATTTGATTTTATTTTTGATGATTTTAAGTAATTATTAGATTCATTTTTATGATGATTATTTCTTTATTATTATTTGTGTGTGTATGAGAGCTTCTATGTATGGTACGAATGAATAGGTCATCAGCACTGTTACTTATTGCCCTTTACAACTGTACAAAATATATACATCAAGTAAATGTATTGACAACGATTACAATAACATGTCAAAACTTGAAAAGAACTACTCATCAGTAGCACTTTATTAAAAATTCTTCACTAGAAGGTTTCTAGACCATCTTCGTTTTCGACGCTTCGGAGGATTATCAGGAATGGCGTGGGAAGCAAGTTGAGAAATTAGGGGAGTTTGAGTGGTTATGGAGCTTACTGTGAAAGGATGGTTTGAGCCAAATAAGCAACATATGAAACATTAATATCTTTATGGATAAGTTTAGTGGTGACAAAGTAAGAAGCATTGAGGATTTTTCAAAGGATGTCTGGATTTTTGGATTGTAAGGATTGAATACGAGATGAATTGGATGGTTTAGTGGAGCCCCAAAGCTCAACTCCGTACGTCCAAATAGGTCTAATCACAGTCTTGTATATGAGTCTTTTGTAATTAATTGGGAGCTTTGAACGTTTGTCTTTTAGCAATTTACATTTTAAAGTCTAAACGATCAAATTACTTCAATCAATGAATTTAATTAAATTAATAATTAATGATTATACGAAATAAATAAAGTGGTGAGTAAGTAGGGGTTTCAACCGTGTTTTTTTTTTATTTTTTTATTTTATTTTTTTTTTTATTTAAAACAAATATAGATCCTAAGCAGTAGGTGCTAGAGAAAAAATGTGAAATAACAAAAAATATCCTCCAGTAATTTATGATTGGGGAAACTAATTTTAAATTTCCGATTCGAGCGACTACAACAGAGCTAGAGCTTGTTAAATCGTTACATTTTTAACTGCGAAAAAAAAAGTTACACCTAAAAAGTGTTCCATAAAAAACGTTCCATCTCAAAATAAAGAATACAAAAGTTATAAATAACTTTAATTTTTTCACAAATTTATTATTTTGATTTAGCATCATGTAAAGTATCCACCACTTATAGTGGAGCGTCGATTATCCGAACGTCAATTATCAGAACGTTCAATTAACGGAACCTTTTTTTTTGGAATGTAATTTTACTTAAATCTATCATCTAATTTCTTATTTTTATAGTTAAAATTATTGTTATTTAAAAATTAAATTAAATGAAAAACAAAATTATACAAAATTTTACCATGAATGTCTATTAGGGAAGCACAATTATTTTACAGAAACTGACCAAAAAAAAAATGAACTTTACATACCAACAATTTGTGGTAATGAGGACTGTATACCTAATTAAACCATTTTATTTGTTTTTTAATTACCTCTCTAATCATTAGGTTGATAATAGATTTCTCACCTTAGTCTTAAATCGTTCTTTGTGAGGTATACATCGCCTTTGTGATCACTTTGCGTTTTAAAAACTACATGTCATCATCCAGGCTAACAAAAAGGAAACGAGAGCTCTTTTCATTTAAAGACAAAATGGGAATCATAAACGTGGCTAAAAAAAAAAAATGAATCGGCGTCAGACATTAGCTATCGATGTCAAGGTTGGTCGAAAATAATTTTAAATCAATCATCAGGTACCCACTAATCTTTACAGTGAGATGGGAACATTCAGCGGTTTTTTTAAAACTTTGAAAACAGCAAAAAGTGAACTGTCGGAAGATGGTGTATACACATAATATTTTTTTTTTTGTAAAATGAGTTTCGATTATCTGAATTTTTGATTATCCGAACCACCGCTGACAATATTAGTTAGGATAATCGCCGCTCTTCTGTTCCTACATTTTGTTTTGATGCTACGCCATGATGGATTACATCTACCCGGTGTGCACTCTGGATAATATTGACGTCCTTGCCTTCATATCAGAACATATTGACAGGCCACTTTGTTAAGAACTTCTTCCTTTTTGTTTTGTCTGTCTCAAGAAACCTTTCTTCAAAAATACCCATTCTACTTTCTTATGGGAAACTCAATCTAAGATCGTTTTTCTCATCCAATAAGACATGATAAAATATTTTTTTCAAGTCGGCACTCATACTTACGTAGCATTATTTCAGACCACATAATTTAAATATTATTGAGTACTACTCTTCGAACTAAAGTAGGTTCTATCTAACTTCCTATCTCTTCAATTTGTATACAAATATAATTGGATTTTAGGTTAGGAACTCTTCACATCAAGTTTTTACGTCCTTGTGATTATAACACATCCTTTATTTTAACCCGGCGTTGGAGGACATTCGTGAATAAGAATATTTGGTTTCTAAGTAAAACGGATGCAGGTGGCCAGGATGATTGGGAGATTTTAACTGAAAATCAGAATCAGTATCAGATTATCTCTCGTGCAGTATATTCGTTACATTTTACAGAGCAAGTTTTCTTATTTCTTTCGATTGATTAATGATTATTTTGGTTGAGTCGTGGTTCTAAAATGCTTGAATCGTTGGATAAAAAGCCAGTTGAGAAGATAAATTGTAATTAATAAGTTTGATAAACCGTCGTGAATTGTATATTTATATGTATTATTTTCAATTATTTATTAGGAATCTGAGATTTTTACTATTCCAGATTCTTGTTCGTGGATGCTCGAGGCAATACAAAAACTAGATCTGGTATAGGTATAAAAAATAAAGAAAGAAAAACGAAAAAAAAAAAAATGTAGAAGAAGTTTAATGTTCCAAATAGCAATTAACATACAACATATACTTGTAATAATGTTGGAAATAGAAGAAAAATGATCTAGCCGATGAATAGCACTTATTATTTAAATAGTAAAATATTTTATTTTTGTTTAGTTCGGTTTTTTTTTCTCTTTTTTTTTTAGAATAATATTTTTGTTAATTTTGAAAATATATATTTTAATCCTAATGCTGCATAATACAATTATTGATACATTGTGATGACATTTATAACTACATATTTGACATCAAAATTATTTTTCATTAAAATTAAAGAAATGAGGGAAATGCTCATCTAGCGACTAGATGACTAGATCAGATAGCGACCAACGCCTGGTTAAAAAGATAAACTATTGATCCAGACAAATCATAATATGTTGGTAAAATATTTAGGCTCAATGCAGGATGTTGCAAATTTTTACTCCTTGCAGTTCCGATAATATTTCCTCTGTTAAATGAGAGCGATGTACTGTGATATTGTCTTGTGGTAAAAAATGGCTTGGTTCCTGTTGACCAACACCGTTTAATTTGCACTCAGAAAATTATAAACTCAGTTTAGTTGTAAATTAAGAGTAGGTTTTAATTCAGGGCTTCAAAATTTCCACCTAACACATATTTTTTTTGTTACTTTTTAGCAAATCGATCCGAAATTGCAACAGTATCTCCAGGGATAAATAATCCATTGAAATAAATTTGTTCTATGAATATATTGAAAAATTCTGTTTTAGATTTGTCTTCTGTGTTGTCACATTTTCGGAAACGTTTTCCCAAAATAACCATTTTTCCCGTGTATTTAACTTCACAGTCCTCACATTTTAGTCATAAACACGCTTATTTGATAAGGGTCTATTTTGTCTTTAGGTTAGGGAAATAAGATTAAAATGATTTATCTATTTTAAATGCAGAATTTAAACCAATTTGACTTAGTACCTTCCGACCTTTAGTGGATATACAGCCGAAATATGGTATCAAAATATATTTCTTCGGGGTAGCTTTATCCTCTGGGGGTGTTAAGTATATGCTCTTCATTTCTTAATTTTGTGTGTTTTAGATTTGAATATGAATGTATAGCATTCGAAAATCGTTTTCAAATAAAATGTTTCCAACAGAAGTGGCAATTGATTCATCATTCCTAATGGTATTGATACTTCTATACCATCATGCATAACTCAAGTTAAAATAATTTCAGTTCTAAAATATAAAGTTCTTTTTTACAATAATCTAAGTGTGTGTGATTTTCGATGTTTTTCCTGCTTTCATGAACAACGTCTCTTCTCCTCAATTCTACAATCAAAATATATTCTCTTTCTTTTATATACATTTATATTTAAAAAAAAAATAAAATAAATTTGTTGAAATTAGAAAACTGTACGAAATATATACATTA